>PYAM01000283.1:0-27896 GCA_003047355.2 Amphiprion percula | reverse complement strand
ATCTGACACTAAAGCTGCATATAAAGTGCATTAAAAGCGGCACCGATACGAAAATGAACATTAACTTGCCGAACTATCAGAGTCCTTTCAGTGTCTGCTGGTAGAATCAGCCGAAGGCAGAAAACTGTTTAAAACAAGCCAACAGGCAGGAAAACTAGTGACGTTACCAGATGTGCCGAGGCTTCGAAGCGTGTCGAGTAATGGGGGGAGGGGGCGTGTCCACGAAGCACGTATCGAGGCTTTCTTCACTTAGGGGAGGAGCCAAAAATGATGACGTTCGAAGCCTCGCAAGCTGGTCATACCGCGTGACTGGTTCAGGAAGTGGTTCGCAGGTTTGACGTGCAATTCAAAATATAAGGTGCAGTGAAACGCAATGGATTCCCCGTTCACATTTGTTGGATTTTTACCTGCTGTATCTTTGCATTCAATCGGTTTGAGACTCTTTTTTATAGAACCAGCCAGAAAGAGAAGATTCTCCACTGTCTGGGAACACTTTGACCTGATTTCTCCTAATAAAGTAGCTTTCACATTCAGCAGTTCACATAACAAGTGAAGTGTAATATGAGTAACTGTGACAACACCACACACCGCTTGTTCTAATTTCTTTTTTTTCTGGTATTTTAAAAGGTGAAGTGTCTGTTGTGTTCCAATGAGCTAGAGAGATATTGTCCAAAAAAAAAGCCACCTGAATCCCAGCACTGTGGAAAAATTCACATTTTTGAATAAAAACAAATAAAATGTTGTCCCTACTTTTGTTTTACAGGTTGTCACTGGTACCACATGCACAGTCACAAAACAAGTAGCAAAAGCACAATAAATTTTATTTATATAGCCCTTATTACAATTAAAAGTATCTAAGCACTTTACAGAAAGCCAGAACCTGACATCAATCAAGCAGTCAAGCTACAAATCTCAAATCTCTCCCCAATTTGTTTCCATTTCCCCCTCTGTCCCTGCTATCAGGAAAAGCAGACACTATATTCAGTATATTACTTGTTTATTGGCATTATCATTTAAGCACAATTCAAAGCTTCACATAGCAAAGCTACTGTCATTATAGGCATTCTGCCTGTTTTACTTGTATTTGTCCAGTTGATGGCGCAGTAGAGCAAATGAAGCACCGTGAAGCTTCGAACCATGAGTGAACCAATTGGATGGAAAGCCTCAATGCTTCATGAAGCTTCATCTCGCCATCACTGAGGAAAACTGTCTGTGGAAAATGTTCTGCTGCTCCACCGATAAATAAACCAACAGTTATTATATCAGAATTAATCCAAACGAGGAGAGCAGAGTCTCTGCTGCCTCCTCCATAGGACCTGTCAATCATTCCAGACCAGACTGTCAATCAAGTAGTCCCGCCCCCTGGCTTCGCAAAACTTTAACGCTTTATAAAAAAAAAATCAAAATTGATTTATTTTAAGATCGGCCACCTGATCTCATTCTGACCATGAAAACTAACGAAAAAAAATGTATATACAGTCTATGCACCGTACTCAGTTTGGCTCCACACTTGCTGATGACCACTTCCGGTCTCAGAAAATGAAAAAACGGACCTTTTTTCGTTTCTGTTTCTTACTGATTTTATTTTTTCGTTATTCTAAATATAAAATGAAAATCAAAGCATTTTTAAAATTTCGTATATCCCTTTTTGATACTGAAAAGGAAAAACGCCTTGTATTTCAATTTCAATTTTTGTATTTTAAGACGAAAATCAAATAACCACTGTTTTTTTTTTTATTTTTCAATACCCGTTTCAGAACAGAAAATGTAATTGCCAAGATATACACGGACCAGTCAGCAACTTTAACAAATATAGAGCAACTTTAACTTATTAAGCGCAATTTAAAATAATATAGATCAATTTTAATGTATTGAGAGCAACTTTAACTAATGTATAACAACTTAACTCAATAAGAGCAAATTTAAGTCATTTACACGACCGTTCAAAAGTTTGGGTCACTTAGAAATGTCCTTATTTTTGAAAGAAAAGCAGCTTTTTTCACTGATGATAACATTGAATGAATCATGGCTAATTGATGATTAGAAAACCCTTGTGCATTTATGTTAACAGGGGAATAAAAGTGTGAGTGAGACTTGGTGAGCCCAAATATTTAAACGAGGTTATGTATATTTTCCAGTCATAGAGGTAATAATGAATGATATATTTTTTCAGTTGGAGAAAAAAGACTTGAGAGCATTGGAGAAAAGTTATAGTTTTACGGCAAAATGCTGGAAAGATAGAGACAGAGAATGTGAAGTTGTTTGAGTCAAGCTCAATTTAAATTCAGTTTTATTGAGTACCAAACATATTTGTGGTGTCTGGTGCCTGTAATTTTCTTTCCATAAAGGAAGTTTCTGTGGTCAAACTGATATCATTCACTGTGGATTCCAGTAAAGACTCTTTTCAAATGAGAAAGAATCCAAGCATCTATAGAAAGTTCTCCAGTCCTCTCTGCAGCATAATCCACTTCTGCTCAGTGTGATCCAAAATACTCTCAGCTGAGCTTTGAGAAGTCTGTCAGCACAGCAACAAGTGGGTTTAGCTACATTTGTCAAAATTCTAACAGTATACCATCTGATTTTCAATGCAGCCAAATTGTTTTGTAGATTTTTTCCAGGTACATCAAAGTGCACATAATTTAACTCAACTTAACTCAAAACATCTCAGATCCTTAGAGTTTATCTGCTCGATCATCTCTGATTTGTGTGAGACTTTATTTTTAAATCATAAACTATATCTTTTCAAAATGGCATCTGTGAGATTTTAGCATGACATATCAAGTACTCAGGAGCATTCCTTTCAATCCTACTGGTTGGTTTTGGGCTTTAGAGGGTTAAAAAGTAAAACTCCTTTTGTCATTGCACATCTCTGCCATATATGAGCAACCACAGGACAGCAGCTATTTGTTATCTCCACTCAAGAAAACAGTCAAGGCATTCTTCCTCTTGTATGTTTCTGTCTCTATTTTAGTCTGACAGCAGCCTCAGACAGCAGAATGTGGCCTGTTTGGAAAAATCAGCCAAATTGCAGCGGAAAATGTCACCGGCAGATAATATTAACAGTGTCTCCAGCGTTAACGGTGTTGTGACGGGTTGCAGGAGGAATGTGTGACTTATAATGAGGACAATATGCAGCTCACAGACTGAGGAAGACATAAACAACCACCAGGGCGTCTGCAGTGGAACCAGACAGCAAAATATACAAGCAGCCTAAAATAAACCGTGCTGACGCTCACAGGGAAGGTAATCAGGCTTTATTTGTGCACCGTGTTTTACATATAAAGGTGACATTTATTTTTGCAACGAACAATACAGTCCCAATACGACTTTATTGTGTTTTAAAACCATAATGAGTACAAAAATAAAAGTAGAGCACAATTTAATTGAATGTAATATGGTTTTAGAAGTTGCTCGGGTTAAAGTAGAAAATGGAGAAATGTAATACAACAACAACTCAATGACAATAACAACAACAATAGCGACAGTAATGATAGGAGCAATAAGATACCAACAACAACAGTGTCTGTAACGACAATGGTATACAAACTTTCCCTTTTAAGCTGTGCAGCAGCTGAATCTGTCCTCATTTCAGGTCAGCGACAGCTAATTTAGATGTTTGAGGACAGTTTGACGATGCGTGGAATCTCTGCACGCCGCATAAAATAGAAGTCCAGTCTACTTTATGCAAATGAGCTCCGGGTAAACCACTGGATCACAGCTGGAAACGCACCGCAACCGGACCAGCATGCAACATGCGGAGCGTTTCCAGCTGCGATCCGGTGTGTTTTCCGGGAGAGGGCCGCAGCTCATTTGCATAAAGTAGACTGGACTTCTATTTTATGCAAATTCGATGCGGCGTGCAGAGATTCCATGCATCGTGAAACTTTAATGAAACGTCTAAACTAGCAGTCGGTAAACTAAAGTGAGGACAGGTTCAGCTGCAGCACAGCTTATGTCGTGCCTCTAAAGCTTTCAGAAACACTTTTCACTGAAGTGTTTTTGAAATCAAAGAGAAGGTTTGCGACCGAGCCGCCATGTTGGTACGATGCACCTGGGACTGTCAAGCTGAAAGTGCTGTCACGTGACCACGTAGTGGCCCGCTAGGGACCGCCCACCATGCCGGCGATTTTTAGATGTGGTGTGTTTACATGCGGGGAAAACGCATGTAGTGGACATGTGCAACAGCAAAAACAACAACAATAAAAGCTGCAAGCAGCGTTGGACGGGTCCTCGCATCCATGCCGGTCGTCGAATCCACGCACGTGCACCAGGTGGCGCTGCGACCGAGAGTGCATGTCGGCCTATGGATATGATCAGGACTGGACTCTGATCATACATGTAAAGTTTGAGGCAGATTGGAGCATGTTTAGGGCAGTTACACAGCAGTTGATGTTTCATGGCGAAGCACCAAAATTCACGAGGCCGCCATGGCCACGCCCTCAGACTTAAGGTGAGCATTTTGATAACTTTTGATCACCCATGCCTGGAGTACATCCTGGCCGAATTTCAGCTCTCCCTGTTTGAGTTTATAGCTTTTGAAAATGTCTAAAAATGACCCAAAATTTAAGTTTGGTGTTAAATTCTAGAAAGAAGAAGAAGATTAAAGAAAGAAAAGACATAAAAAAGAAGCAATTAAATAAATGGAAAAAAGTAAAGACAATTAAACTTTAATCAAGTGTGGGGGGAAAAAATGTAAGAAATTTAAGAATTGTATTTAATAAATAAACAGGAAATTTGTAAATAAATGTTGTAGTCTTTTGCAGGTAATTGATGGATAGGCGTAGTGAGAGACAGGCAGACAATGGGGTAGAAATAAGAATGAGAACAACTAATATAGCACAGGGTTGCGAGCGGGAATCGAACCAGGGCCTCAGCATTGAGGACCTAGTGCATGCATGAGTGATTTAACCCGTAGAGCTATATGTACACAGATATTATGTGCTTTTAAACGTGTATTCATCCAAAAGAAAGTCTAGGGATAGAGTTAGGGTTGGAGAGGAAGGTCCTGACAGTAGCAATGTATGAAAAACATGGTTTTAAAAATTAAATTTTCTTCATAATTTAATAATAAGCCAGCACAACCAAAAAATTCTAAAATAAAGTTGTGGTTTTTCCGTCCGCATCGTCGATATAGCTAACCTAAACCTAAAGGTGATCTTTTTTCAACCACGATGCGGACGGAAAAAACCGCGATTAATTTTCTCAGAATATTCGGCTGCTCTCGTTTAAAATTAAAATTATTTTTGTGTAATATTTAATTTCCCGAATTTTTTGGCAGCTGTAAGGACCTTGCTCATTAACCCTAATCTCAATGCTTGACTTACTATTGGATTTATAGACGTTTTCAAGGAGAGAACATGCGTGCTCATGCAGCTCTACGGGTTACGCCTCTGACGTATGTACTAGGTCCCCACCGCTGAGGTCCGGGTTCGACTCCCGCTTGTACACCCCATGCTGTATGAGCTGGCCTACCTCTTATTTCTAACCCCATTGTCTGGCTGTCTCTCACTACGCCTATCCAAACAAAAAGTGAAAGACACTAGTACACTCATTTAAATAGTTAAATGTTTCTTTACAAAATAACATCTTAAAGACAATAACACTTTCACTAGGAATTAAACATAATTTACTATGAAAACTTTAAATATACAATTACACATTAAAATCTACTACAAGTTCTTAACATTACAAACTACAAGAGTTTAAACATTTAATATGAAAATAATATTTTAACTCATCACATCCAATAATACTTTTCACTCAACAATTACACATTAAAAAGATAAAACATTTGTACATCTAATCTAATATTATAAAATCATGAAGAATGACAAAGACCAAAACTAAACTTTTAAGATTAATCTAAAAACAGACAAAAAAATTGAAAAAACACCAGTGATACTTTTGAATATCTAATTACACAGAAGACACAATAACAAAATCCAAAAAAAAAAATTAATTAATTTACATATCTTACAACGTTTTCTATTCTGAACAAATACATCTGGTTGTTTCTTCAAACACTTCCTCTTTCAATGTTCTGGGTTGCACTATGAATTGATTTACTAATAACTCTTTTCTCAAAACTGCTTCCCTCATAAAGTCTACTAATAGTTGAAATCATTGATCAAACTAATGTTACCTTCTGATCACCACTAACTATACTTTTCATTGAATACAATCAAAGTTTCTGGACCATTTCTAAATAGCACACAGGTGAACGTCTCACCAAAACTCCAAATGGATACTCTAAATGTGAAATCAAGACTCCATGTTCACAACTTTTAAGGCTTCGATTAAACAGAAATTTCTAACTAACACAGAAGTACTAAGACACTTTGCACATTTCAGTCCTCAGACTATCTGACATTTCAAAACTAACAGACAACTACACATGACATAGAAGACACAAGTCCTTGGACTATCTGAAGGTTCTAGTTTACAGACAACTACTGTTGAAACTTCGAAAATTTCAGCCCTCACACTGTGTGAAAGCTCATCTCCTCAGGACTCAAGAGTCTGTACACTTTGAAAATCTGGAAATCAGGGTTCAACCCTACAGGACAAAGCCTAAAGTCCAACCTCCTGACAAAAACTGTCGAGTCCAAACTCAAGTTAAAAATTCAAGTTGCAAGCAGCGTTGGACGGGTCATCGCATCCTTGCTGGTCGGCGAATCCACGCACGTCCACCAGGCGGCGCTACGACGAGAGTGCATGTCGGCCTATGGATGCGACGAGGGCCGACTCTGACCACACATGTAAAATTTCAGGCAGATCGGACCATGTCCAGGCTAGTTATAGAGCATGTTCCTTCCATCCACCAGGTGGCGCTGCGACCGAGAGTTTATGTCGGCCTATGGATGTGATCAAGACTGGAATCTGATCACACATGTAAAGTTGAGGCAGATTGGAGCATGTTTAGGGCAGTTACACAGCAGTTGATGTTTCATGCGAAAGTATCAAAATTCGCGGAGACCGCCATGGCCACGCCCTCAGACTTAAGGTGAGCGTTTTTGATAACTTTTGATCACCCATGCTGCTGTACATCCTGGCCGAACTTCCACTCTTCCGGTGTTACCCTGTCTGAGTTTATAGCTTTTGAAAATGTACAAAAATGACCCAAAATCGTCAAAACGTATGACAATTAATTCAAAATGGCCAACTTCCTGTTGGGTTTTGGGCCATGGGTGTCAACTTACATTTTTGTGCGTCTTGACAAGTTACATATGCCTACCAAATTTCAGAACTGTATGTCAGACACACAGCCCGTAGTAAATGTTTGAAATTTTCCAGGTGGCGCTATCGAGCCATTTTGCAACAAGTCATGGACAATTTGTATAAAATATCAAATATTTCAGCAGTCCTGCTGTATTGTGGCAATTTGGTGAGCATATGAGCGTTCCTAACCTGGTCAAAAAGTATTTTGTTTATTACGGCAAACGATGCGTTGCCACGGCAACAGATTTTATGAATTGTCAAAATCTTCATACTGTGGCCATCATCAAGGGGGAAACACTGAGTGACCAATTTACAGGATGATATGACAAAGTTTCTGGCAATGGCATGTGCAAATGTAAATGACATTTCTTCCTGTTGCCAATAGGTGGCGCTATGAGTATTATCTAAATTTATGAATGTGGATGTGTTCAGAACCGGACTGGTGTCCATCACATCAAGTTGGTCCGGATTGCATCATTTCCAGCTGAGATATTATAATTCAATTTTCATGGCGAGAAATTGAATTTCGCCGCGCCGCACAGACACACCCCTTGACGACGAGTCACCATTTTCTCTGGGAATCATCATCAATGTGTTTCTGGCATATGTCACCACATTTGAGGTGAAATCTGATCAACGTGCTAAGAATAGTACATCAAAGTGTAAAAAATGTCAATTTCTGCTACCACAAGGTGCGCTATGACTGTGAATGAATAACACATGAATATTGTCAGGGCTGAACATTGATCACACATGTCAATTTCAGGCAGATTGGAGCATGTACAGCTGAGTTAGACACCACTTCCTGTTTCATGGCGAAGGATCAATATTTCTGGGGTCGCCATGGCCACGCCCTTTGACTTTTGCAGAGCATTTTGATAACTTTTCATCAGGAGGCAGTCTTGCATATGCTGGCCCAATTTGACGTCTCTCGGACTTACCCCCGCTGAGTTATTAATCTCATCAAACTTCACAGCTAATTCAAGATGGCCGACTTCCTGTTGGGTTTAGGGCGTGGTCATGATTGACTTTTTCGTGGGTCCTGATGTGCTGCATATGCATACACATTTTTGTAGCTGTGGATGAAACACGCTGCCAGTTGGCCTAATGACAACTTTTTGCAACTTTGTAGGGGGCGCTATGGAGCGATTTTGCCAGACACATGTGCAACTCCCACAAAAAATCAAATTTTTCGCCGGTCCTAATGTGCATGCCAAGTCTCACGTGTTTTGGGGTATGATGTATTTTATCTTTGGAGAAGTTTAACATGTAAGTTTGTGCAGCTGATCAGTGGTGAGGCCTGTGGATGACTGGAGATGTGTGTGGACATTAGAGACCGAAGCAATGGTGTGAAAATGAGTTTCTTCTCAGAGTCTTGAAGATGTTTGTCAGAGCTAAGAAAGAAGTAAGAGATTCCTGCAGGTGATTGTTGAGTGGTGTTGAGGAATTTGAAATGTAGGAATAGCAAGAGATTTTGAAGATATTTAAGCATAAGTTGTTTTTTATTTGTTTGCTGTCTTCCCATTTGTAGTGAAGAGAAGTGATTTGACATGAAGAATGTGATTTGTGTGGCTTTGAAATTGTGTTAAAATGTAAATAGTGATGAGGGAAGAGTGTGATTTTTAGTATTGTGTTTTTAGCGTGTTCTTTAAAAGTTGTAGGTAATTATCTTCTTTTTTGATTTTGTGGATTGTTTTTTTTTTCTTTCAGTGTTGATTCACCGCTTGACATAGAAGAAAAGCCGCAAAATTTTGCCAAAAATCTGCCTTCGTGCCTTCGTGCCTTCGTGCCTTCGTGCCTTCGTGCCTTCGTGCCTTCGTGCCTTCGTGCCTTCGTGCCTTCGTGCCTTCGTGCCTTCGTGCCTTCGTGCCTTCGTGCCTTCGTGCCTTCGTGCCTTCGTGCCTTCGTGCCTTCGTGCCTTCGTGCCTTCGTGCCTTCGTGCCTTCGTGCCTTCGTGCCTTCGTGCCTTCGTGCCTTCGTGCCTTCGTGCCTTCGTGCCTTCGTGCCTTCGTGCCTTCGTGCCTTCGTGCCTTCGTGCCTTCGTGCCTTCGTGCCTTCGTGCCTTCGTGCCTTCGTGCCTTCGTGCCTTCGTGCCTTGCTTATGGGTAAATCTCCTTGTTTTCCTTTTTCCCGGATCCATCTTTGAAGTCCAGTCCAGTCCACTCCAGTCCAGTCCAGTGACACTCCACACCACAGCGGGGATTCGAACCGTGACCATCCACATGACAGACACACACCCTCTGTGTGAGCTATCTGTCACACAAGGTCCCTGGTGGAGTTTGTTGTAATGATGGTTGCAAGAGGTTGTCATGCAGCCAAAGTGTAAAAAGAGCCTTGAGCTGGATTCCAACCAAGGACCTCCTGGATGAGAGGCAGATAACTTACCACTGCGCTATCCTTCCTACTGGGTGTAGCTGTTAGTTTTCGTAAATGATGGTACACAAAAGTATTAAGGAAGTGAAGATAATAAAGGTACTAAGGTACCGGGGAGGCAAAAAACTTACCTCTACACCACCTGTCCTACAAGATGTTGCTCTAACTTTGCTTAAATGATGCTATCAATTAGTACTGGCGCAACCAAACGACAAATAAAAGGTGTGAGTGGAGATCTGAATCATGTGAGGTTTGTTTCTGAGACTGAATACACCTGATCTCATCTGATCTGCAAAGCTAAGCAGGGTTGGGCCTGGTTAGTATTTGGATGGGAGACTACCTGGGAATACCAGGTGCTGTAAGCTTTTTACTTCTCCTCACAACCTGAACAACACACTGCTAGCGACAGCTATCAACTAAAACCTCTTGGTTTCTTTATTATACACTATGAGGTGGATAAGCTGCAGCTCATGCTGATTTATTGCTGCTTCTGGTTGGAGCCAAAGAACAAAGGCTTCACCTGTTGGAGCAGCTGATGTCCTGCAGCCTCTTCACCACAGAAAGCCTCTGACAGCTTCAATTCTTTACACTCTGACTGCAAGACACCAATCACATAGGAACATTTACATGTATGGAACAAAGAGCTGAGCTGACACTCAACATGTGTTTGAGCATTTATTGATAAAGACATTCAAACATGTCTAGAGATAGAACACCAACGCACGGTGTAAGAAAGGTCAGAACAGACTTCACCTGCTCAGGAAACTGAGGTCCTTCGGGGTGCAGGGAGCAATTCTGAGGACCTTTTATGGTTGTGTGGTGGTATCAGCCATCCTGTATGGAGTGGTCTGCTGGAGCAGCAGCATCACGGCTGCAGACAGGAAGAGACTAAAGAAACTGGTTAAGAAAGCAAGCTCTGTCCTGGGCTGGTGGTAGACAGGAGGATGATGACAAAGCTGTTGTCTATCATGGAGGACATCTCCCACCCCTGCAGGAAACAGGACCATCACCGGCAGCTCCTTCAGGGACAGACTGCTTCACCCACGATGTTTGAAGGAGGTCCTTCCTTCCTGCAGCAGTCAGACTGTGTTCAATCAAGCCTGCTCCCACTAGTTCAGATCACCCATGAAGTAACTGCAATAAAATGTAAATAAGTCAATATGTGCAATTTCACAGGGTTTGTTTTTTTTTAACAAGCATTTCTATTTCTTCTCTAAGGAGAAAGCATCTATTATATCTGTGCACTGAGTGCTGCTTTTTTTTTTTTTTTTAACTTTTTTTCCTATCTGCTACTGCCACACTGAAAATTTCCCCACTGCAGGATCTACCTATCCATCCATCTATCTATGGTCCATCTACCTCCCTACCTATCTATCCATCCATCCATCCATCCATCCATCCATCCATCCATCCATCCATCCATCCATCCATCTATCCATCCATCCATCCATCCATCCATCCATCCATCCATCCATCCATCCATCCATCCATCATCCATCCATCCATCCATCCATCCATCTATCCATCCATCCATCCATCCATCCATCTATCCATCCATCCATCCATCCATCCATCCATCCATCCATCCATCCATCCATCCATCCATCCATCTATCCATCCATCTATCTATGGTCCATCTACCTCCCTACCTATCTATCCATCCATCCATCCATCCATCCATCCATCCATCCATCCATCTATCCATCCATCCATCTATCCATCCATCCATCCATCCATCCATCCATCCATCCATCCATCCATCCATCCATCCATCCATCCATCCATCCATCCATCTATCCATCCATCTATCCATCCATCCATCCATCCATCCACCATCCATCCATCTCCATCATCCATCCATCCATCCATCCATCTATCCATCCATCCATCCATCCATCCATCCATCCATCCATCTCTCTCACAGATGTGGGGGTTGATTCACCTGTTCTCAATCACCTTAATCCACGAAGGCCCGGTTCTTCATTCTTCCGCTCTCTGCCAGACCACAGACTTTGAAACCAGAACCTTTCTCCTACAATTAGTCTGGTTTCCCCTTTTTGTTTTCACCTTGGTTTAGTTATCCTTTCTGTGTTGGTTTTAGTTTCATTCGTTAAATAAACTCCTTGTAATCTTTGACCTGTGTCTGCAGATGTCCTGTGACACCAATGATCCCATCTGATATTTAGCATGTTTTCAATTATTGGTCCCATTTCTTAAAAAAAAAAAAAAAAAAAAAAAAGCCCCCTGAAATCTGATCAGATAAATGAATGTGAAACTACTTTGGGTCTGCTGCAGCTGCCTCCCTCTGATCTTTGTCCTGCCCACAGCACAATCTGATCAGTGAAACACTGAAGGACAACTTCAGCATGTAAAACATAAATAAGCAAAGGCTGCAACTCGTGATTATTTTAATTTTAACTTAACTTTATGTGCTGTTCAAAAACTTTATTTTTTCTGCAAATGTGTAGTGATTCCAAATCTTGGTTATTGATCTCCTTGATTACAAAAAAAATCTGTATCGACCCGGAAAAAAAACAAACATGTCAGGCACCCTATGATGTTAACTGTTTGCCTGAATGTTTTTGTTTAAAATCCTCAGTAATAACCTTTGACTGGTTGCTCTTAACCCTGTAAAACTCACTGCTGCAAAAATACAACATCAGCTTATTTTTTAATTACTATTTTCTATTATATATATCTGAAATAAACCCTAATCTGTGGGTCTGACAGCAGCGTGAGGTCAAAGAAGCTGCCATCAGCTGCTGCACTTCTGTCCGTCCAGCAGATGGAGCCATGGAGCTGCAGTCAAGTGAAGAGCAGCACAAGGCAACCACCACTTCCATCCACTGACGCATTCAATTTGACTGACGCTAATGTTTTATTGACTTCCAACCACTAAACCAATATGATCACTGATGCACTGAGCTGAAGAAGTAATGTTACATTTCAAACATAACTGGGGAAATAACCGAAACTTCTTCCTTAGGAAAGGAGAAAGTATAAGAGTATAAAGGCAGTGCAAGAATAAATAAGAAAAAAACGGTGCAAAAATTGCCCATAGCATTATATACAGATGACTTTATTCTTAAAAAAAAAAAACAACAAACATGTAGAAGACTATATACAGAGGATCAGGTTTCAGGTATAGATAGATCGACAGATGAATCCTTACTGTGAAAATATTTAAAGACATTGAACATTGTGCAATATAAGGTCAGTCAGCAGCCTCAGTTCATGCACCAAGAAAACTTTTATGCATTTTTTAAAAATAAATTTTCTCCATTTACAAGGCAGGGAGATAACCGAAACTTCTTCCTTAATAGTTCCTGTTTAGTTTGTATGCTGTGGTGTCAGGATTACTACACGTGGAAATGAATATCAAATTAAAATCATTTCCATATCTTGACAAGTTGTTGCGATCAAAAAGTAAACTAAAGCTGCAAGCAGCGTTGGACGGGTCCTCGCATCCTTGCTGGTCGGCGAATCCACGCACATCCACCAGGTGGCGCTGCGACCGAGAGTGCATGTCGGCCTATGGATGCGATGAGGGCTGGACTCTGATCACACGTGCAAAATTTCAGGCAGATTGGAGCATATTCAGGCTACTTCTAGAGCTTTTCCTGTCCATCCACCAGGTGGCGCTGCGACCGAGAGTGTATATTGGCCTATGGATGTGATCAGGGTCAGACTCTGATCACACGTAAAATTTCAGGCAGATCGGACCATGTCCAGGCTAGTTATAGAGCATTTCCTTCCAACCACCAGGTGGCGCTGCGACCGAGAGTTTATGTCGGCCTATGGATGTGATCAGGACTGGACTCTGATCACACCTGTAAAGTTTGAGGCAGATTGGAGCATGTTTAGGGCAGTTACACAGCAGTTGATGTTTCATGGCGAAGCATCAAAATTCACGAGGCCGCCATGGCCACGCCCTCAGACTTAAGGTGAGCATTTTGATAACTTTTGATCACCCATGCCTGGACTACATCCTGGCCGAATTTCAGCTCTCTCGGTGTTACCCTATGTGAGTTTATAGCTTTTGAAAATGTACAAAAATGACCCAAAATCGTCAAAACGTATGACATATAATTCAAAATGGCCGACTTCCTGTTGGGTTTTGGGCATGGCTGTCAATTACATTTTGGTGTGTCTTGACGAGTTACATATGCCTACCAAGTTTCATAATTCTAGGTGACACGTACTGGCCGTAGTAAATGTTTGAAATTTTCCAGGTGGCGCTATGGAGCCATTTTGCCAAACACATGTGCAGTTTCCCTAAAATCTGAAATGGGTTGCCGGTCCAGATATGTGTGGTAATTTTGGCGAGCATTTGAGCATTTTTAACCTGTCAAAAAGTACTTTGTTTATTCCGGCAACGATACGTTGCCACGGCAACAGCGTTTTATGAATCGTCAAAATCTTCACACTGTGCCATCGTCAATGTGTGGTCACTCACCTGACCAATTTTCAGAATCATATGACAAAGTATCAGGCAATGGCACGTGCAAATGTAATGACAATTTCTTCCTGTTGCCAATAGGTGGCGCTATGAGTATTTCTAAATTTATGAATGTGGATGTGTTCAGAACCGGACTGGTGTCCATCACATCAAGTTTGGTCCGGATTGGATCATTTCCAGCTGAGATATTAATAATTCAATTTTTATGGCGAGAAATCGAAATTCGCCGCAATGCCACAGACACGCCCCTTGACGACGAGTCACCATTTTCTTTGGGAATCATCATCAATGTGTTCAGGCTTATGTTACCACATTTGAGGTGAATCTGATCAACGTGCTAAGAATAGTACATCAAAGTGTGAAAAATGTCAATTTCCTGCTACCACAAGGTGGCGCTATGACTGTGAATGTATATAACCACATGGATATTGTCAGGGCTGGACATTGATCACACATGTCAAATTTCAGGCAGATTGGAGCATGTACAGCTGAGTTAGACACCACTTCCTGTTTCATGGCGAAGGATCCATTTTTTTGGGAGTCGCCATGGCCACGCCCTTTGAAATGAAATGAACATTTTGATAATTTTTCATCAGGTCGCGTGTTTGCATATATTGGCCAAATTTGACGTCTGTCGGACTTATCCCCGATGAGTTATTAATTTTGAAAAATTTACAGCTAATTCAAGATGGCCGACTTCCTGTTGGTGTTAGGGCGTGGTCATGATTGACTTTTTTGGGTTTCCTGATGTGCTGAATATGCATACAAAATTTTGTAGCTGTACATGAAACATCGTGCAAGTTGGCCTAATGACCAAATTTTCAATTTTCCAGGGGGCGCTATGGAGCCATTTTGCCACACACATGCGCAACTCCCATAAAATATCAAATTTTTCGCGAGGCCTGATGAGCATGCCACGTTTGATGCGTTTTGGGGTATGATAAGGCCGCCAAAAAGGCAATTCAAAAGTCCGGAAAAGAATAATAATAATAATAATAATAATAATAATAATATAATATAATAATAATAATAATAATAATAATAATAAATAATTCCTTGCATTCCAATAGGGTCTTCGCACCATTCGGTGCTCGGACCCTAATAATAATAATAATGATAATAATAATAATAATAATAATAATAATAAATAATAATAATAATAATAATAATAATAATAACAAAAAGAAGACTAGAAGAACAGCAGTTTTTATTGATGACTGATTTTTACAGCAGTCTGATAATTCAGTGACGTTGGTTCAGGAGAAACTTTGATCTTCCAGCTGTATGAAACTAAAAAGACAGATGATTGACTCTAGAGAAGCTCCACATAGTTGGCAGGAAACATGCCGTAGTGTCCGTCGGGTCCGAATCCTCTCCACCAGCCTTCGTCCAGCATGTCGATCTGAGTTATGATGTCATCGGGGTCGAAGGTGATCTCACTGTCGTCCACTGAGAAGAGAAATATAGTTATTATTAAAGAGAAAATTCAAATTAGAACACATAAAACAGGAGACAAAACAGAAATAAATCAGTTTAACTAAACAACAGCTCGGCCTCCATTCACCATTTCTGAACTGAGAGACTTTAGGTTCAACTATTCAGAGGTTATTCAGGGTTTCAGCAAGAAGAGCTGATAATTAATCATAAGGTTTTTATACTGGAGTCTAAAATCCGACATTCAAATTCCTCTAAAATGTCTGTAAATATAAACTGGAGCTATAAAATGTCCTAGAAGTTAGAAACATAAATAAAATGTCACTAAAATATAAATAAAAAGTCCCTAAAGTGTCTGAATATATTGTCAAAACGATAATAATAAAATATGTTTTAATCAATAAAATGTACAAAACATTGCAATTATACATTTTTTTTATTAAAAGGTGATAAATATGTCCAAAATAATGAAGAAAAAAAACAGTATCTGAAAATGATTCTCTGAAACGTCTGAAAATTTTGCAGTTCTAAAATATCACAGAAGTTGTAAATATGTCTAAAAATAAAAAAAAATGTTTTTTGAAAAATGAGTAAAATATTTAAAAATATTTGAATACAGATTTTCTAAAAATTTCTGCAAATAGTGCTATTTTGAAATGTTGAAAATGTCATTAGTATATCAAAGAATAGGGATAAATTGTTTAAAAAATGTTAGAAAAATACAAATAAAACTTTTCTAAAATATTTGAAAATAATTAATAAAATGTCTGAAAAATATTAATAAAATTTTCTTAAATATCTGAAAATATTGTTATTTTAAAATGTCAAAAATGTCTAAAAATATGCATAAACTGTTCAAAAAATAATATAAAATTATGAATAAAATAGCTGTAAAATCTCTGAAATTATGTAAGGTAGAAAATATAATAAGAGGTTAGAAATATGGATAAATTGTTCCAAAAATGAATCAAATGTCTGACAAATATGAATAAAATGCATGGAATTGTGTCAAAAGGTTATAAATATATCCAAAAAAGTTTTAATAAATTGTTCAAAATTTGAATATAATGTTTGAAAAATATACATAAAATTTCTCAACAATTTGTGAAAATATTGTGGTTATAAAATGTCCCAAAAAGTCAAAAATGTGTCATAAATAATAATTTTCAAAAATGAATAAATTGTTTTTAAAAAATTATAAAATGTGTGAAAAATCTTAATAAAATGCTCAAAAAAATTCTATTTTTTAAAAACTGTAATCGTTTCTAAATTCAGGTACAAAAGTTTCCAAACCAGAACCAGAACCAGGACTTCACTGACCGGCCTGGTAGTCGTACAGAGCTCTGGCACAGATGCCCTGTTCTGCTGCCTCCACAGGAACGTCTTCAGCCTGCCAAGTTCAAGAACACGGCATCAGAACCTTCTGTTGGTTCAATTCAACCACATCAGAACCTTTTACTGGTTCATTTAAACCTGGTTCTGGTTTATTTCTAGGACTAATCTTCAGGTTTTCAGAGACTCACTGCTGGTGTTTGCTGGTAAACGTTTTCATAGAGGTCCTCCTCCTCCTGGTCGGCTGATTGTGGAGCTTCATAAAGATCTTCTTGAACTGAAGTTTGTTCTGCAGATTATTCACATTATTTAGCATAAAGTTTAAAAATAGAACCTGTTGTTTAGTTTCAGGAGGAAGTTTACTGATAATATTAGAATCAAACCTGGAGTCGGTCCGTCGTCATCAAACTCATCCGACCATTCTTCTTCTTCTTCTTCTGTGAAAGCGACGTCTGTTCAGCAATGACAGGTGATTCTAGTTTATCCCTTTTTAATGGACTTTTTATCTGTAAAACCTCCTCAGATCCTTTGATCACATTTACTTTAGATTTTATTTGTTCTCAGTAAACTTCTGACCTGCAGGTTGAACAGGTGAGTCTGTGATCTCTGGGCTTCTTGTGGGTTCTTCAGGTGAGACAGGTGAGACAGGTGAGACAGGAGTCAGGGGGGTGACAGCTGGAGCAGAGATCAGCTGATCCCGAGGCTGAACAGATTTTCTCTCTGATGATTTCTGAGATAAAAACGGACTCTGGAGCTTCCCTGGAGGAGGAAAACAAGCTGTTTACGTTGTGTTGTTTACACTGTGTTGTTTACGTCATGTTGTTGTTGTTTACCAGGTCTGGAGGCAGCAGGACTGGGTCTTCTGTTCTCTGGGTTCTGCTCCTTCTGTCTGAAGACGTCTCTGGGGTTGAAGGATCTCTGAGAAACCAGTGATTTGGCTTCCTGTGGAGGTCAGAGGTGAGATTTATAAAATAACTTCAGTACAAAGCAGCAGAACATTCAGTTTACTCTAATAATAATAATAATAATAACAATAATAATAATAATAATAGTGTGTATTTATGTGTAAATATTCATCAGACTCACGTTGGCTTTCTGAACAGAAGCTGCTGAGTTGATTCCTGTCGACTTTTTACTAGATTCCACCTGATTCTAAAATAAACAAATCATTTTAAATCATATAAACAGAAAAACAAGCTGGAAACAGAATAATTTTAATTTATTTTAATGTGTTATAGTTTTTTTATTAGTTTTTTTCCAGATGTGGCCTTTGCCTCCATACATGATATTTTCCTTTTACACCAAATAAAAACAGTCTAATAATAAAAGAATAAATTATTATTATAAAAATACCGATGTTTGACATCTACAACGTTTACTGTTTTGCTCTGTATTTAAATAATAAGTAATGGCAAATGGCAAATAACTGTAAAGTAATTTATCAGTAATAATTTGCAGTAATTTTAAGTGGATTTAAACTAAATGGTGTCATTTCATAGTCACATGTCGTAAAAAACTTTATTTAAACATTTGGTCTGTTTTTGTGGTTAGAATGTAAATGAATACATTTTTCTGTTATTTTTATCAGTTATTATCTGTTAAATATCAGTGAATTCTTCTAACATGTCAGTTAAAACAGTTAAAATCATGGTTTTAGCTTCTGTCAGATCTTCTCACCCGTCTCTGCTGCTCCTCCTTCCTTCTGTCTTCTTCTCTCTGCTGCTGCTGGATCCTTTAAAACACAAAACACGGGTCAGGTTCTCCGGTTCTGGTTCTGGTTCTGGTTCTGGTTCTGGTTCTGGTTCTGCTCTGGTTCTCTGAGAGGTTCTATTTCTCCTGTGGTTCTGGTTCTGCTGTATGTTCCGTGAAGGTTCTGGTTCTGACCTGTCCTGCTGGATCTGCTGGGTTCTGCTCTATGTGGTTCTGGTTCTGGTTCTGGTTCTGGTTCTGGTTCTGGTTCTGACCTGTCCTGCTGGATCTGCTGGGTTCTCCTCTATGTGGTTCTGGTTCTGGTTCTGACCTGTCCTGCTGGATCTGCTGGGTTCTGCTCTATGTGGTTCTGGTTCTGGTTCTGGTTCTGACCTGTCCTGCTGGATCTGCTGGGTTCTGCTCTATGTGGTTCTGGTTCTGGTTCTGGTTCTGGTTCTGACCTGTCCTGCTGGATCTGCTGGGTTCTCCTCTATGTGGTTCTGGTTGTGGTTGTGGTTCTGACCTGTCCTGCTGGATCTGCTGGGTTCTCCTCTATGTGGTTCTGGTTGTGGTTGTGGTTCTGACCTGTCCTGCTGGATCTGCTGGGTTCTCCTCTATGTGGTTCTGGTTCTGGTTCTGGTTCTGACCTGTCCTGCTGGATCTGCTGGGTTCTCCTCTATGTGGTTCTGGTTGTGGTTGTGGTTCTGACCTGTCCTGCTGGATCTGCTGGGTTCTCCTCTATGTGGTTCTGGTTGTGGTTGTGGTTGTGGTTCTGACCTGTCCTGCTGGATCTGCTGGGTTCTGCTCTATGTGGTTCTGGTTCTGGTTGTGGTTGTGGTTCTGACCTGTCCTGCTGGATCTGCTGGGTTCTCCTCTATGTGGTTCTGGTTGTGGTTGTGGTTCTGACCTGTCCTGCTGGATCTGCTGGGTTCTGCTCTATGTGGTTCTGGTTGTGGTTGTGGTTGTGGTTCTGACCTGTCCTGCTGGATCTGCTGGGTTCTCCTCTATGTGGTTCTGGTTGTGGTTGTGGTTCTGACCTGTCCTGCTGGATCTGCTGGGTTCTGCTCTATGTGGTTCTGGTTCTGGTTGTGGTTGTGGTTCTGACCTGTCCTGCTGGATCTGCTGGGTTCTCCTCTATGTGGTTCTGGTTCTGGTTGTGGTTGTGGTTCTGACCTGTCCTGCTGGATCTGCTGGGTTCTGCTCTATGTGGTTCTGGTTGTGGTTGTGGTTGTGGTTGTGGTTCTGACCTGTCCTGCTGGATCTGCTGGGTTCTCCTGAGGTCCTGCCTCTCCCTCTCCTCAGCCTGCTTCTCCTCCATCTCCTTCCTCTCCTTCTCCAGCTGCTGCTTCTGCTGTTCTGCTCTGCGGTTCTCCTGCTGCCGACGTTCCTCCTCGTCCCTCTGAACAGAACTCGTTAAAGGGTTTGGACCCGACAGAACCGTTGTAGTGGACCTGATCAGAACACCAACCTGAGTTTTCCCCCAGAAGTCGTCCTTGTTGATGTGCTGGATCTCCTCCACGGCGTTGGTCTTACGGTACACAGAACCCTGGAGAACGGAACAACGGGTCAGGTTCTGGATCTGGTTCCTCTAAAGGTCCAGTCTCCTAAAAATACAGAGTTCTCTGGCTGTACTTTCTGTTTTTGTACGCATTTCTAATATTTCACTATTTTATGTTGTGTTTATTTTAGATTTTTGCTTTATTTTCAGAATTTAGCTGAATTTTTAGCAGTTTTGGACAAAAATTTCAATCTCTTTAGACAAATTTTTTGCTACTTAAGATGAATTTTGAGTCATTTTGGACGAGTTCTGAAATATCCTGGACAAAATTTAAATAATTCTGAACAATTTTATGTAGTTTTGGAAAAGTTTTAGTTTTTTTTTTGACAAATTTGGCATTATTTTGTCATTTATGTCCATTTTTGGGTCATTTAGGACTATTTGTGAGCCTTTTGAGTAATTTTGAGGAGTTTTGGACAAGATTTTGCTGCCATGGACAAGTTTTGAATCATTCTGGACACATTTTCAACAATTCTCAGTAGTTTTGGGAAATTCTTTGCTATTTTGGGCATAGTTTGAGTCGTTTTGTACAATTATTAAGTCATTTTGAATAGTTTTGAATCACCGTGGACACATTTTGAGTCAATTCGGACATGAACATAAATCGTTCTGTGAGTATTGTACGGCACATTTGAGTTATTTTGGACAAATATTGAATCATTTTGTATAGATCGAGTTATTTTGAACAGGTTTTGAGTCACTTTCAGCCATTTTTTTGACTTTTTTGACAAATCTTTGCCATTTTGGATCATTTTTGGGTTGTTTTGGACAGATATGTTCAGATGAAGGTGCTATAGGTGATATAAAAGTAGATTTTAGGTGAATATTAGATAATAAGATGTGGTCAGGTTCCGATGAGCAGTAATGCTGTTGGAATAATCACTTTATCTGGATTAAAACCACTAAAACTCTTCAGATTTACCTTCAGATCAGCAGCACAACACTAATAATGAGAGTTTTTTTCACCACTGGTCCTCTGGGAGCGTCTCTGTATTCCTGTTTTCGTTGGTGGAAGTCAAAGTTGGCTCCTGAAGCTTTGGCCACTTTGTCCAGGATGGTTTCTGGTTCCACGTCTTCGTCTCCGCGGGCGTTTATGGTCACATGGGCTCCCTGAGGTCACATGACCGAGACCAACCAATGAACATTCATTTAACCCTCATGTCGTCCTGCGGGTCAAATTGACCCGTTTTAAAGTTTGAAAATGTGGAAAAAAAATAATTCTCACCATGAAAACTTCCACATTTTCAACACTTTTGGGAAATTTTTGAACATTTTTTTGGTGGAAGAAAAGAAATGTTTCTTTAAGAACATTCAGAAAATACAAGAAGTTTTACTGATATATATATATATATGGAATCACTTTAGATATTTTTAGGATTTTTTTCAGAAGATTTTTATTCATTTTTTGAAAATATTTACAATTTTTATTTTATTTTATTTTATTTATTCATTTTATTTCTTGCCAAATTTGGGGATTTTTAAAAAAAACTGTTAAGAGAAACTTTTTCAGGAATTTTTGGAATTTTCTTCCTGTAAATTTTGCAAATTTTTTTTATAAATTTGGGGATTTTTTTTTGTCTGAATTTTTTTTGAATGTTCTTAAAGAAAATATTAGAACTTTTACTGATTTATATGTCATCACTTTAGAAATTTTTAGAATTATTTTCAGAAGGTTTTATACATTTTTTGAAAATATTCACAATTTTTATTTTTTTTTTATTTTTAAATATTTTGAAAATTTTATTTCTTGCCAAATTTGGGGATTTTAAAAAAACTGTTAAGGGAAACTTTTATAGAATTTTTTGAATTTTTTTCCAGAAAATTTTGCAAATTTTTATAAATTGGGGGATTTTTGGGGGGGATGTTTTTCAGACAAAGGAACCCGTAAATGAGGACAACAGGACGGTTAAAAACACAACTTACCTGCTGATCTGGAGGTTAATATCTGTGGTTTCATCCTCATTTCAGCTGTTTTTAGTGTAAAATACTGAACTGAGCAGCTGCTTTTTGGTCTACATGCAGTAAAATGAGAAATTTGGGTGAATTTTAAGTAGTTTGGAATAAGTTGTGAGTGATTTTTAATGTAAAAAGTCTGACTGACCTTCAGGAATCCTGCGATGGAGCTCACATGATTGGCACAGATTCCTTTTCTGGAGTCCTTCACACCTTCACCTGTCTGCAGGTAGAAACACATCATGTCTATATATATATGTCCGTGTGTGTGTGTGTGTGTGTGTGTGTGTGTGTGTGTCTTACCCAGTTTATGAGGACGTATTTGGGCAGACCAGAGTTTGGGTCTTGGACTCGGCAGAAAGCGTACATCACCTTCCCACTGTTCAGCTCCTCCACCAGCTCCTCCAGCCCACCGTCTGCACAGAAAGAAAAAGAAAAATCTGAAAAATTAATTCAGAAATAAAAGTAGAGCAAACAGATCAATTAGATTTAAAGTCAAAGCTTATAGAAATATACAAAATACTAACATGTAGAAAAAATAATTTTAATATTTTAAAAGACAGTAAATAGAATAATAAAAAATATTTTTAAAATACAGAACAATAAGAAGAATCTAATTAAAAAGTGAATTAATACAAACTAAATTAAAAACATTATTAAAAGACAAAGCATCAAAATACAATAGATAATAACTAATAAATAATGTAATTAGGAGCAGATAAAAATGAATTATAGACAAAGTGTGAAAATACAATAAAATAAGAAAAACTAATAAATAAAATTAAAAAGAATAAATTCGAGTAAAAAGACGAAGTATAAAAATACACCAGTTAATAAATGAATGAATAAAATAATTAAAACTAACCATCAAATAAAAAATGTAAAAGTAAAAAGACAGATCATGAAAATATGTTAAAATACAATAAGATAATAAAAGATATTAAATTAATAAATGTAAGGAATATTAGATATAAAAGATAATCATGAAATGCACTTAATAAAAAACTAATACAATAATAAATACAAATGAATGCATGAAAATATACAAATGAATGATTAATAATTAAATAGAATGAAGGAAAATTGATGAAATTAGGTTACAGACAATTAAAACTAATAAATAAATAAATTACATGTTAAAATTAATCATGAAATACACTTAATAAAAATAATAAAATAAATACAAATTATTACATAAAAATATAAAAAATTGTCATTAATAATTAAATAGAATGAAGAAAAGTAAATGAAATTAGATTAAAAATTTATCATGAAAATATAATAAGATAATAAAAACTAATATATTAATAAATCTGGGGAAAATTAGATGTAAAAAGTAATCATAAAATATACTTCATAATAAAAAACTAATAAAATAATAAACAAATGCAAATTAATTAAGAAGAAATAATACAAAATTAAAAAGTAGATAAAATTAGATGAATAGATTAGTTATTAAAATATAAGATAATAAATACTAATAAAATAATAAGTACAAATTAATACATAAAAAATATTTAAAAATAATTAATGATTAAATAGAATGAAGAAAAGTAAATGAAATTAGAATAATATGAATCATGAAAATATAAGATAAAATAACAAATAATTAAAGACGTGGGGAAAAATAGATGTAAAAAAAATCATAAAATACACAATAAAAAACTAATTAAAAACCAAATGCAAATTAATTACAAAAAATTAATGCAAATAAACAAAGTAGAAATTATTAAAATATAATAAGATAATAAAGACTAATAAATAAAGCTATGAAAATTATTTTAGGCATTTTTGTGGTTTTACGTGCTTTTGTGCTAGTTTAGTGTCACGTTAGTAGTTTATATTGTTTTGTGGTCATTTTGCGTGACATTGTGTCTTTATGGCGATTTTATGCCACATTTTGGTTGCTTCATGTCTTTGTGTGGTTGTTTTAGTGACATTTTAGCCATTTTATGTCTTATTATGGCCATTTTGATCCACATTGTGGTTGTTATATATGTTTTTGTGTCATATGTTGATAGTTTATGTTGTTTTGTGGTCATTTTGTGTGGCACATTGTGTTTTATCTTTTTATGACAATTTTGCACCACGTTTTGGTTTTTTTATGTCTTTTTGTGGTACTTTTGGATCAGATTTTGGCCGATTTTACATGTTTTTGAGGACCATTTAATCACGTTTTTGTTATTTTATGTCTTTCTGTGATTGTTTTAGTGACATTTTGGCCGTTTTATTTCTTTTTGTAGGCCTGTTGTGTCACATTTTTCTCATTTATGTCATTTTGAACTGCAATTTGTTTGTCTTTTATCTTTTTATAGCCAATTTGCACCACATTTTGGTTGATTTATATGTTTTCATGGTAGTTTTTCCTCAGAATTTGCAGGAACATACAGATGTTCCTAATAAACTGCTGATAAATGTGATTCTAGCGTGTTCTAAATGGACTTTATATGACAGTTTAAATGCAGTAAAAGTTCCCTTTAGTTCATAAAAGTGCAGATCTGAAATATAAACTGAAATATTGACTTAAATGGATGTTAACCGAGTGAAAAGCAGATTTTTCTGGATCTTACCTCCAGTTTGTGCCAGCCGGAGGTCGTTACTGTTCCCCTCGTAGGTGAATAAAGCCCTGAAACACATAGAGAACCTCAGTGATGTAGAACCCAGGCTGGATCCAGGTTCTCCTCAGTCAATCTCAGCTCACCAGTTCTTCTTCGACTTCCCGTCCACCACGTCTCTGTAGGCCGCCATCAGGGCCGTTCCGTTCTTACTCAGGTCCACCGACATCTTGTTGGTTCGTCAGATTAATCCAGACAGAAACCAGAGAACCGGAGATTCTCTGACAGCAGAAAGAACCTCTGAGATTCTCTGACAGCAGAAAGAACCAGTCGGGTCAGAAAATCCAAACCTGAACTACAACATTCTTAAAACAGTTCCTCCCTCAGAGTCACACCTTCAGTGTGTGTGTGTCAGTTGTTGAGAAAGACACAAACTGGGTGTGATTTTTAATTCTTGTGCGCAGAGACGGAAGAAGAGCATCTACAGCAGCACAATAATACGACAACAGACTGGAAAGTTAGTGTCTCTTTGTGGTCATTTAGTGGTTCTTTTTGTCATGGTGTGGGGTGAACCGAGCAGAGAGCACACAGACGAGAACTGAGGCAGCAACAAAGGCAGATTTTATTGTTAACAAAAAGCAGGGAAATAATGGATGGGGTGAGAAACAGATCCAGGATAACTAAGAAACTGAACTAACAGGGGAGGGAACCGGTGGCCCGGTTGGTGTTCTCCATGGTGGGGGTTGGTTGGTGGCAGAGAGCAGGCAGGATGATCCAGGGACGAGGGGGACACGGCAGGTAGAGACCCTCCAAGACTGGTCAGGGATCCAGGAGCAGATGGGGGAGTGAGTCCACAGGGGAAGGTCTGGTCAGGGCGGGAGTGCAGGAGACGAGAGGCAGGACTGGTAGGACCAGGCAGCTGGGCCTGAAGAACTAAACAAGGAGAACAGGGTTAGACAGGAAAACTCTTGTAAAGAGACACAGCAATATGTAAAGGGGAGATGAACTGACTGCATGAACAGAGTTTACTATTAGCAGGGTGTGGAGTGTGACACCGGCTTCTATGGAGGAGATGGACCACAGGTGTGCTGCCTGGAGTTCAGCTGATGGGTGATTAGAGATGAACAGCAGCTGGACAGAGCTTCAGCAGGCAGGTGGGGAGAGGGAGGATGAGGGAGGATGAGGGAGGATGAGGGAGGATGAGGGAGGATGAGGGAGGATGAGGGAGGATGAGAGGATGAGGGAGGATGAGAGAGGATGAGGGAGGATGAGAGGATGAGGGAGGATGAGAGGATGAGGGAGGATGAGGGATGAGAGAGGATGAGGGAGGATGAGGGAGGATGAGGGAGGATGAGGGAGGATGAGAGAGGATGAGAGGATGAGGGAGGATGAGAGAGGATGAGGGAGGATGAGAGAGGATGAGAGAGGATGAGGGAGGATGAGGGAGGATGAGAGGATGAAGGAGGATGAGAGAGGATGAGGGAGGATGAGAGAGGATGAGAGAGGATGAGGGAGGATGACGGAGGATGAGAGGATGAGGGAGGATGAGAGGATGAGGGAGGATGAGGGAGGATGAGAGAGGATGAGGGAGGATGAGGGAGTATGAGAGAGGATGAGGGAGGATGAGGGAGGATGAGAGGATGAGGGAGGATGAGAGAGGATGAGGGAGGATGAGAGAGGATGAGAGAGGATGAGGGAGGATGACGGAGGATGAGAGGATGAGGGAGGATGAGAGGATGAGGGAGGATGAGGGAGGATGAGAGAGGATGAGGGAGGATGAGGGAGTATGAGAGAGGATGAGGGAGGATGAGGAGGATGAGAGAGGATGAGGGAGGATGATAGAGGATGAGAGAGGATGAGGGAGGATGAGGGAGGATGAGGGAGGATGAGAGAGGATGAGAGAGGATGAGGGAGGATGAGGGAGGATGAGAGAGGATGAGGGAGGATGAGAGAGGATGAGAGAGGATGAGGGAGGATGAGAGAGGATGAGCGAGGATGAGAGAGGATGAGAGAGGATGAGGGAGGATGAGGGAGGATGAGAGAGGATGAGGGAGGATGAGGGAGGATGAGGGAGGATGAGGGAGGATGAGAGAGGATGAGGGAGGATGAGAGAGGATGAGCGAGGATGAGAGAGGATGAGAGAGGATGAGGGAGATGAGGGAGGATGAGAGAGGATGAGTGAGGATGAGGGAGGATGAGGGAGGATGAGGGAGGATGAGAGAGGATGAGGGAGGATGAGGGAGGATGAGGGAGGATGAGAGAGGATGAGGGAGGATGAGGGAGGATGAGAGAGGATGAGGGAGGATGAGAGAGGATGAGAGAGGATGAGGGAGGATGACGGAGGATGAGAGGATGAGGGAGGATGAGGGAGGATGAGGGAGGATGAGAGAGGATGAGGGAGGATGAGGGAGTATGAGAGAGGATGAGGGAGGATGAGGGAGGATGAGGAGGATGAGGGAGGATGAGAGAGGATGAGGGAGGATGAGGAGGATGAGGAGGATGAGGGAGGATGAGGAGGATGAGAGGATGAGGGAGGATGAGAGGATGAGGGAGGATGAGGGAGGATGAGAGAGGATGAGGGAGGATGAGGGAGTATGAGAGAGGATGAGGGAGGATGAGGAGGATGAGAGAGGATGAGGGAGGATGAGGAGGATGAGAGAGGATGAGGGAGGATGATAGAGGATGAGGGAGGATGAGGGAGGATGATAGAGGATGAGGGAGGATGAGGGAGGATGAGAGAGGATGAGGGAGGATGAGGGAGGATGAGGAGGATGAGGGAGGATGAAGGAGGATGAGGGAGGATGAAGGAGGATGAGAGAGGATGAGCGAGGATGAGAGAGGATGAGGGAGGATGAGGGAGGATGAGAGAGAATGAGAGAGGATGAGGGAGGATGAGGGAGGATGAGGGAGGATGAGAGAGGATGAGAGAGGATGAGGGAGGATGAGGGAGGATGAGAGAGGATGAGGGAGGATGAGAGAGGATGAGAGAGGATGAGGGAGGATGAGAGAGGATGAGCGAGGATGAGGAGGATGAGAGAGGATGAGGGAGGATGAGGGAGGATGAGAGAGGATGAGGGAGGATGAGGGAGGATGAGGGAGGATGAGGGATGAGAGAGGATGAGGGAGGATGAGGGAGGATGAGGGAGGATGAGAGAGGATGAGGGAGGATGAGGGAGGTCAGGTGGGGCTGGAGCTGGGACAGAGGAGGGCCCTGACAGTTTTGGTGGTAATTTTGTATCTCTGTGGTCGTTTTGTGTGTTTTTGTGGTAATTTTTGTGATTTGTGGTAGTTTTTTGTCTTTTTGTGGTCGTTTTGTGTCTCTTTT
>PYAM01000282.1:0-27943 GCA_003047355.2 Amphiprion percula | reverse complement strand
ACTAGGCTAACAGTTCTTACCTGTTTCCACTCTTTGTGCTATGCTAAGCTAACAGTTCCACTTGTTTCCAGTCTTTGCAAAACTAGGCTAACAGTTCTAGCCTTTTTCCAGTCTTTGTGCTAAGCTAGGCTAACAGTCCCACCTGTTTCCAGTCTGTATGGTAAGCTAGGCTAACAATTCTAACCTGTTTCATCTTCCTGCTAACCTTGGCTAACAATTGTAACTTGCTGTGTCTTTCTGCCAAACTCGGCTAACAGTTCTAACCTATTTCCAGTCTTTGTGCTAAGCTAAGCTAACCGTTCCCACTTGTTTCCAGTCTTTGTGCTAAGCTGGGCTAACAGTTCCACCTGTTTCCAGTATTTGCTAAACTAGGCTAACAGTTCTAACCATTTTCAGTCTTTGTGCTAAGCTAAGCTAACAGTTCCACTTGTTTCCAGTCTGTGTGGTAAGCTAGGCTAACAATTCTAACCTGTTTTGTCTTTCTGCTAACCTAGGCTAACAGTTGTAACCTGTTGTGTCTTACTGCTAACCTAGGCTAACAGTTCTTACCTGTTGCCAGCCTTTTTGTGAAGGTAAGCTAACAGTTCCCACCTGTTTCCAGTCTTTGCGAAACTAGGCTAACAGTTCTAACCTGTTTCCAGTCTTTGTGCTGAGCTAAGCTAACAGTTCCACCTGTTTCCAGTCTGTGCGGTAAGCTCGGGTAACAGTTCCACCTGTTTCCACTCTGTTAAACTAGGCTAACAGGTCTAACCTGTTTCCAGTCTTTGTGCTAAGCTAGGCTACCAGGTCCACCTGTTTCCAGTCTTTGCGAAACTAGACTAACAGTTCTAACCTGTTTCTAGTCTTTGTGCTAAGCTCGGCTAACAGTTCCACCTGTTTCCAGTCTTTGCTAAACTAGACTAACAGTTCTAACCTGTTTCCAGTGTTTGTGCTAAGCCAGGCTAACTGTTACACCTGTTTCCAGTCTTTGCGAAACAAGGCTAACAGTTCTAACCATTTTCCAGTCTTTGTGCTAAGCTAGGCTAACAGTTCCACCTGTTTCCAGTCTTTGTGCTAAGCCAGGCTAACAGTTCCCACCTATTTCCAGTCTTTGCGAAACTAGGCTAACAGTTCTCACCTGTTGCCAGCCTTTGTGTGAAGGTAAGCTAACAGTTCCCACCTATTTCCAGTCTTTGCGAAACTAGGCTAACAGTTCTAACCTGTTTCCAGTCTTTGTGCTGAGCTAGGCTAACAGTTCCACCTGTGTCCAGTCTGTGCGGTAAGCTAGGCTAACAGTTCCACCTTTTCCAGTCTTTGCTAAACTAGGCTAACAGTTCTAACCTGTTTCCAGTCTTTGTGCTAAGCCAGGCTAACAGTTCCCACCTATTTCAAGTCTTTGCAAAACTAGGCTAACAGTTCTAACCTGTTTCCAGTCTTTGTGCTAAGCTAACCGTTCCCACCTGTTTCCAGTCTTTGCGAAACTAGGCTAACAGTTCTAACCTGTTTCCAGTCTTTGTGCTGAGCTAGGCTAACAGTTCCACCTGTTTCCAGTCTGTGCGGTAAGCTAGGCTAACAGTTCCACCTGTTTCCAGTCTTTGCTAAACTAGGCTAACAGTTCTAACCTGTTTCCAGTCTTTGTGATAAGCTAAGCTAACCGTTCCCACCTGTTTCCAGTCTTTGTGCTAAGCTAGGCTAACAGTTCCCACCTGTTTCCAGTCTTTCTGAAATTAGGCTCACAGTTCTAATCTGTTGCCAGCCTTTGTGTGAAGGTAAGCTAACAGTTCCCACCTATTTCCAGTCTTTGCGAAACTAGGCTAACAGTTCTAACCTGTTTCCAGTCTTTCTGCTGAGCTAGGCTAACAGTTCCACCTGTTTCCAGTCTGTGCGGTAAGCTAGGCTAAGAGTTCCACCTGTTTCCAGTCTTTGCTAAACTAGGCTAACAGTTCTAACCTGTTTCCAGTCTTTGTGCTAAGCCAGGCTAACAGTTCCCACCTATTTCCAGTCTTTGCGAAACTAGGCTAACAGTTCTAACCTGTTTCCAGTCTTTTGCTGAGCTAGGCTAACAGTTCCACCTGTTTCCAGTCTGTGCGGTAAGCTAGGCTAACAGTTCCACCTGTTTCCAGTCTTTGCGAAACTAGGCTAACAGTTCTAGCCTGTTTCCAGTCTTTGTGCTCAGCTAGGCTAACCGTCCCACCTGTTTCCAGTCCATATGGTAAGCTAGGCTAACAATTCTCACCTGTTTCATCTTCCTGCTAACCTAGGCTAATAATTGTAACCTGTTGTGTCTTTCTGCTAAACGAGGCTAACAGTTCTAACCTGTTTCCAGTCTTTGTGCTAAGCTAGCTAACCGTTCCCACCTGTTTCCCGTCTGTGTGGTAAGCTAGGCTAACAGTCCCACCTGTTTGCAGTCGTTGCTAAACTCGGCTAACAGTTCTAACCTGTTTCCACTCTTTGTGCTATGCTAGGCTAAAAGTTCCACTTGTGTCCAGTCTTTGCGAAACTAGGCTAACCATTCTAACCATTTTCCAGTCTTTGTGCTAAGCTCGGCTAACCGTTCCACTTGTTTCCAGTCTGTGTGGTAAGCTAGGCTAACAATTCTAACCTGTTTTGTCTTTCTGCTAACCTAGGCTAACAGTTGTAACCTATTGTGTCTTACTGCTAACCTCGGCTAACAGTTCTCACCTGTTGCCAGCCTTTGTGTGAAGGTAAGCTAACAGTTCCCACCTGTTTCCAGTCTTTGCGAAACTAGGCTAACAGTTCTAACCTGTTTCCAGTCTTTGTGCTGAGCTAAGCTAACAGTTCCACCTGTTTCCAGTCTGTGCGGTAAGCTCGGGTAACAGTTCCACCTGTTTCCACTCTGTTAAACTAGGCTAACAGGTCTAACCTGTTTCCAGTCTTTGTGCTAAGCTAGGCTACCAGGTCCACCTGTTTCCAGTCTTTGCGAAACTAGACTAACAGTTCTAACCTGTTTCTAGTCTTTGTGCTAAGCTCGGCTAACAGTTCCACCTGTTTCCAGTCTTTGCTAAACTAGACTAACAGTTCTAACCTGTTTCCAGTGTTTGTGCTAAGCCAGGCTAACTGTTACACCTGTTTCCAGTCTTTGCGAAACAAGGCTAACAGTTCTAACCATTTTCCAGTCTTTGTGCTAAGCTAGGCTAACAGTTCCACCTGTTTCCTGTCTGTGTAGTAAGCTAGGCTAACAGTCCCACCTATTTGCAGTCTTTGCTAAACTAGGCTAAAAGTTCTACCCTGTTTCCACTCTTTGTGCTATGCTAGGCTAACAGTTCCACCTGTTTCCAGTCTTTGCGAAACTAGGTTAACAGTTCTAACCATTTTCCAGTCTTTGTGCTGAGCTGGGCTAACAGTTCCACCTGTTTCCAGTCTGTGCGGTAAGCTAGGCTAACAGTTCCACCTGTTTCCAGTCTTTGCTAAACTAGGCTAACAGTTCTAACCTGTTTCCAGTCTTTGTGCTAAGCTAAGCTAACCGTTCCCACCTGTTTCCAGTCTTTGTGCTAAGCTAGGCTAACAGTTCCCACCTGTTTCCAGTCTTTCTGAAATTAGGCTCACAGTTCTAATCTGTTGCCAGCCTTTGTGTGAAGGTAAGCTAACAGTTCCCACCTATTTCCAGTCTTTGCGAAACTAGGCTAACAGTTCTAACCTGTTTCCAGTCTTTTTGCTGAGCTAGGCTAACAGTTCCACCTGTTTCCAGTCTGTGCGGTAAGCTAGGCTAACAGTTCCACCTGTTTCCAGTCTTTGCTAAACTAGGCTAACAGTTCTAACCTGTTTCCAGTCTTTGTGCTAAGCCAGGCTAACAGTTCCCACCTATTTCCAGTCTTTGCGAAACTAGGCTAACAGTTCTAACCTGTTTCCAGTCTTTGTGCTGAGCTAGGCTAACAGTTCCACCTGTTTCCAGTCTGTGCGGTAAGCTAGGCTAACAGTTCCACCTGTTTCCAGTCTTTGCGAAACTAGGCTAACAGTTCTAACCATTTTCCAGTCTTTGTGCTAAGCTAGGCTAACAGTTCCACCTGTTTCCTGTCTGTGTAGTAAGCTAGGCTAACAGTCCCACCTGTTTTCAGTCTTTGCTAAACTAGGCTAAATGTTCTACCCTGTTTCCACTCTTTGTGCTATGCTAGGCTAACAGTTCCACCTGTTTCCAGTCTTTGCGAAACTAGGCTAACAGTTCTAACCATTTTCCAGTCTTTGTGCTAAGCTAGGCTAACAGTTCCACCTGTTTCCCGTCTGTGTGGTAAGCTAGGCTAACAGTCCCAACTGTTTGCAGTCGTTGCTAAACTCGGCTAACAGTTCTAACCTGTTTCCACTCTTTGTGCTATGCTAGGCTAAAAGTTCCACTTGTGTCCAGTCTTTGCGAAACTAGGCTAACCGTTCTAACCATTTTCCAGTCTTTGTGCTAAGCTAGGCTAACCGTTCCACTTGTTTCCAGTCTGTGTGGTAAGCAAGGCTAACAATTCTAACCTGTTTTGTCTTTCTGCTAACCTAGGCTAACAGTTCTCACCTGTTGCCAGCCTTTGTGTGAAGGTAAGCTAACAGTTCCCACCTATTTCCAGTCTTTGCGAAACTAGGCTAACAGTTCTAACCTGTTTCCAGTCTTTGTGCTGAGCTAGGCTAACAGTTCCACCTGTGTCCAGTCTGTGCGGTAAGCTAGGCTAACAGTTCCACCTTTTTCCAGTCTTTGCTAAACTAGGCTAACAGTTCTAACCTGTTTCCAGTCTTTGTGCTAAGCCAGGCTAACAGTTCCCACCTATTTCCAGTCGTTGCAAAACTAGGCTAACAGTTCTAACCTGTTTCCAGTCTTTGTGCTAAGCTAACCGTTCCCACCTGTTTCCAGTCTTTGCGAAACTAGGCTAACAGTTCTAACCTGTTTCCAGTCTTTGTGCTACGCCAGGCTAACAGTTCCCACCTATTTCCAGTCTTTGCAAAACTAGGCTAACAGCTGTAACCTGTTGCCAGTCTTTGTGCTAAGCTAAGCTAACCGTTCCCACCTGTTTCCAGTCTTTGAGCTAAGCTGGGCTAACAGTTCCACCTGTTTCCAGTCTTTGCTAAACTAGGCTAACAGTTCTAATCTGTTGCCAGCCCTTGAGTGAAGGTAAGCTAACAGTTCCCACCTGTTTCCAGTCTTTGCGAAACTAGGCTAACAGTTCTAACCTGTTTCCAGTCTTTGTGCTAAGCTAACCGTTCCCACCTGTTTCCAGTCTGTGCGGTAAACTAGGCTAACAGTTCTAACTGTTTCCAGTCTTTGCTAAACGAGGCTAACAGTTCCACCTGTTTCCAGTCTTTTCTAAACTAGGCTAACAGTTCTAACCTGTTTCCAGTCTTTGTGCTAAGCTAAGCTAAATGTTCCCACCTGTTTCCCATCTGTGTGGTAAGCTAGGCTAACAGTTCCACCTTTTTCCAGTCTTTGCTAAACTTGGCTAACAGTTCTAACCTGTTTCCAGTCTTTGTGCTAAACTAGGCTAACAGTTCCACCTGTTTCCAGTCTTTGCGAAACTAGGCTAACAGTTCTAACCTGTTTCCAGTCTTTGTGCTGAGCTAAGCTAACAGTTCCACCTGTTTCCAGTCTGTGCGGTAAGCTCGGGTAACAGTTCCACCTGTTTCCAGTCTGTTAAACTAGGCTAACAGGTCTAACCTGTTTCCAGTCTTTGTGCTAAGCTAGGCTACCAGGTCCACCTGTTTCCAGTCTTTGCGAAACTAGACTAACAGTTCTAACCTGTTTCTAGTCTTTGTGCTAAGCTCGGCTAACAGTTCCACCTGTTTCCAGTCTTTGCTAAACTAGGCTAACATTTCTAACCTGTTTCCAGTCTTTGTGCTAAGCCAGGCTAACTGTTACACCTGTTTCCAGTCTTTGCGAAACTAGGCTAACAGTTCTAACCATTTTCCAGTCTTTGTGCTAAGCTAGGCTAACAGTTCCACCTGTTTCCTGTCTGTGTAGTAAGCTAGGCTAACAGTCCCACCTGTTTTCAGTCTTTGCTAAACTAGGCTAAATGTTCTACCCTGTTTCCACTCTTTGTGCTATGCTAGGCTAACAGTTCCACCTGTTTCCAGTCTTTGCGAAACTAGGCTAACAGTTCTAACCATTTTCCAGTCTTTGTGCTAAGCTAGGCTAACAGTTCCACCTGTTTCCCGTCTGTGTGGTAAGCTAGGCTAACAGTCCCAACTGTTTGCAGTCGTTGCTAAACTCGGCTAACAGTTCTAACCTGTTTCCACTCTTTGTGCTATGCTAGGCTAAAAGTTCCACTTGTGTCCAGTCTTTGCGAAACTAGGCTAACCGTTCTAACCATTTTCCAGTCTTTGTGCTAAGCTAGGCTAACCGTTCCACTTGTTTCCAGTCTGTGTGGTAAGCTAGGCTAACAATTCTAACCTGTTTTGTCTTTCTGCTAACTTAGGCTAACAGTTCTCACCTGTTGCCAGCCTTTGTGTGAAGGTAAGCTAACAGTTCCACCTATTTCCAGTCTTTGCGAAACTAGGCTAACAGTTCTAACCTGTTTCCAGTCTTTGTGCTGAGCTAGGCTAACAGTTCCACCTGTGTCCAGTCTGTGCGGTAAGCTAGGCTAACAGTTCCACCTTTTTCCAGTCTTTGCTAAACTAGGCTAACAGTTCTAACCTGTTTCCAGTCTTTGTGCTAAGCTAGGCTAACAGTTCCACCTGTTTCCAGTCTTTGCTAAACTAGGCTAACAGTTCTAACCTGTTTCCAGTCTTTGTGCTAAGCCAGGCTAACAGTTCCACCTGTTTCCAGTCTTTGCGACACTAGGCTAACAGTTCTAATCTTTTGCCAGCCTTTGTGTGAAGGTAAGCTAACAGTTCCCACCTTTTTCCAGTCTTTGTTAAACTTGGCTAACAGTTCTAACCTGTTTCCAGTCTTTGTGCTAAGCTAGGCTACCAGGTCCACCTGTTTCCAGTCTTTGCGAAACTAGACTAACAGTTCTAACCTGTTTCTAGTCTTTGTGCTCAGCTAGGCTAACAGTTCCACCTGTTTCCAGTCTTTGCTAAACTAGGCTAACAGTTCTAACCTGTTTCCAGTCTTACTGAAACTAGGCTAACAGTTCTAATCTTTTGCCAGCCTTTGTGTGAAGGTAAGCTAACAGTTCCCACCTATTTCCAGTCTTTGCGAAACTAGGCTAACAGTTCTTACCTGTTTCCACTCTTTGTGCTATGCTAAGCTAACAGTTCCACTTGTTTCCAGTCTTTGCGAAACTAGGCTAACAGTTCTAGCCTTTTTCCAGTCTTTGTGCTAAGCTAGGCTAACAGTCCCACCTGTTTCCAGTCTGTATGGTAAGCTAGGCTAACAATTCTAACCTGTTTCATCTTCCTGCTAACCTTGGCTAACAATTGTAACTTGCTGTGTCTTTCTGCCAAACTCGGCTAACAGTTCTAACCTGTTTCCAGTCTTTGTGCTAAGCTAAGCTAACCGTTCCCACTTGTTTCCAGTCTTTGTGCTAAGCTGGGCTAACAGTTCCACCTGTTTCCAGTATTTGCTAAACTAGGCTAACAGTTCTAACCTGTTTCCAGTCTTTGTGCTAAGCTAGGCTAACAGTTCCACCTGTTTGCAGTCTTTGCTAAACTAGGCTAACAGTTCTAACCATTTTCAGTCTTTGTGCTAAGCTAAGCTAACAGTTCCACTTGTTTCCAGTCTGTGTGGTAAGCTAGGCTAACAATTCTAACCTGTTTTGTCTTTCTGCTAACCTAGGCTAACAGTTGTAACCTGTTGTGTCTTACTGCTAACCTAGGCTAACAGTTCTTACCTGTTGCCAGCCTTTTTGTGAAGGTAAGCTAACAGTTCCCACCTGTTTCCAGTCTTTGCGAAACTAGGCTAACAGTTCTAACCTGTTTCCAGTCTTTGTGCTGAGCTAAGCTAACAGTTCCACCTGTTTCCAGTCTGTGCGGTAAGCTCGGGTAACAGTTCCACCTGTTTCCACTCTGTTAAACTAGGCTAACAGGTCTAACCTGTTTCCAGTCTTTGTGCTAAGCTAGGCTACCAGGTCCACCTGTTTCCAGTCTTTGCGAAACTAGACTAACAGTTCTAACCTGTTTCTAGTCTTTGTGCTAAGCTCGGCTAACAGTTCCACCTGTTTCCAGTCTTTGCTAAACTAGACTAACAGTTCTAACCTGTTTCCAGTGTTTGTGCTAAGCCAGGCTAACTGTTACACCTGTTTCCAGTCTTTGCGAAAAAGGCTAACAGTTCTAACCATTTTCCAGTCTTTGTGCTAAGCTAGGCTAACAGTTCCACCTGTTTCCAGTCTTTGTGCTAAGCCAGGCTAACAGTTCCCACCTATTTCCAGTCTTTGCGAAACTAGGCTAACAGTTCTCACCTGTTGCCAGCCTTTGTGTGAAGGTAAGCTAACAGTTCCCACCTATTTCCAGTCTTTGCGAAACTAGGCTAACAGTTCTAACCTGTTTCCAGTCTTTGTGCTGAGCTAGGCTAACAGTTCCACCTGTGTCCAGTCTGTGCGGTAAGCTAGGCTAACAGTTCCACCTTTTTCCAGTCTTTGCTAAACTAGGCTAACAGTTCTAACCTGTTTCCAGTCTTTGTGCTAAGCCAGGCTAACAGTTCCCACCTATTTCAAGTCTTTGCAAAACTAGGCTAACAGTTCTAACCTGTTTCCAGTCTTTGTGCTAAGCTAACCGTTCCCACCTGTTTCCAGTCTTTGCGAAACTAGGCTAACAGTTCTAACCTGTTTCCAGTCTTTGTGCTGAGCTAGGCTAACAGTTCCACCTGTTTCCAGTCTGTGCGGTAAGCTAGGCTAACAGTTCCACCTGTTTCCAGTCTTTGCTAAACTAGGCTAACAGTTCTAACCTGTTTCCAGTCTTTGTGATAAGCTAAGCTAACCGTTCCCACCTGTTTCCAGTCTTTGTGCTAAGCTAGGCTAACAGTTCCCACCTGTTTCCAGTCTTTCTGAAATTAGGCTCACAGTTCTAATCTGTTGCCAGCCTTTGTGTGAAGGTAAGCTAACAGTTCCCACCTATTTCCAGTCTTTGCGAAACTAGGCTAACAGTTCTAACCTGTTTCCAGTCTTTCTGCTGAGCTAGGCTAACAGTTCCACCTGTTTCCAGTCTGTGCGGTAAGCTAGGCTAAGAGTTCCACCTGTTTCCAGTCTTTGCTAAACTAGGCTAACAGTTCTAACCTGTTTCCAGTCTTTGTGCTAAGCCAGGCTAACAGTTCCCACCTATTTCCAGTCTTTGCGAAACTAGGCTAACAGTTCTAACCTGTTTCCAGTCTTTTTGCTGAGCTAGGCTAACAGTTCCACCTGTTTCCAGTCTGTGCGGTAAGCTAGGCTAACAGTTCCACCTGTTTCCAGTCTTTGCGAAACTAGGCTAACAGTTCTAGCCTGTTTCCAGTCTTTGTGCTCAGCTAGGCTAACCGTCCCACCTGTTTCCAGTCCATATGGTAAGCTAGGCTAACAATTCTCACCTGTTTCATCTTCCTGCTAACCTAGGCTAATAATTGTAACCTGTTGTGTCTTTCTGCTAAACGAGGCTAACAGTTCTAACCTGTTTCCAGTCTTTGTGCTAAGCTAAGCTAACCGTTCCCACCTGTTTCCCGTCTGTGTGGTAAGCTAGGCTAACAGTCCCACCTGTTTGCAGTCGTTGCTAAACTCGGCTAACAGTTCTAACCTGTTTCCACTCTTTGTGCTATGCTAGGCTAAAAGTTCCACTTGTGTCCAGTCTTTGCGAAACTAGGCTAACCATTCTAACCATTTTCCAGTCTTTGTGCTAAGCTAGGCTAACCGTTCCACTTGTTTCCAGTCTGTGTGGTAAGCTAGGCTAACAATTCTAACCTGTTTTGTCTTTCTGCTAACCTAGGCTAACAGTTGTAACCTATTGTGTCTTACTGCTAACCTCGGCTAACAGTTCTCACCTGTTGCCAGCCTTTGTGTGAAGGTAAGCTAACAGTTCCCACCTGTTTCCAGTCTTTGCGAAACTAGGCTAACAGTTCTAACCTGTTTCCAGTCTTTGTGCTGGTAAGCTCGGGTAACAGTTCCACCTGTTTCCACTCTGTTAAACTAGGCTAACAGGTCTAACCTGTTTCCAGTCTTTGTGCTAAGCTAGGCTACCAGGTCCACCTGTTTCCAGTCTTTGCGAAACTAGACTAACAGTTCTAACCTGTTTCTAGTCTTTGTGCTAAGCTCGGCTAACAGTTCCACCTGTTTCCAGTCTTTGCTAAACTAGACTAACAGTTCTAACCTGTTTCCAGTGTTTGTGCTAAGCCAGGCTAACTGTTACACCTGTTTCCAGTCTTTGCGAAACAAGGCTAACAGTTCTAACCATTTTCCAGTCTTTGTGCTAAGCTAGGCTAACAGTTCCACCTGTTTCCTGTCTGTGTAGTAAGCTAGGCTAACAGTCCCACCTATTTGCAGTCTTTGCTAAACTAGGCTAAAAGTTCTACCCTGTTTCCACTCTTTGTGTATGCTAGGCTAACAGTTCCACCTGTTTCCAGTCTTTGCGAAACTAGGCTAACAGTTCTAACCATTTTCCAGTCTTTGTGCTGAGCTGGGCTAACAGTTCCACCTGTTTCCAGTCTGTGCGGTAAGCTAGGCTAACAGTTCCACCTGTTTCCAGTCTTTGCTAAACTAGGCTAACAGTTCTAACCTGTTTCCAGTCTTTGTGCTAAGCTAAGCTAACCGTTCCCACCTGTTTCCAGTCTTTGTGCTAAGCTAGGCTAACAGTTCCCACCTGTTTCCAGTCTTTCTGAAATTAGGCTCACAGTTCTAATCTGTTGCCAGCCTTTGTGTGAAGGTAAGCTAACAGTTCCCACCTATTTCCAGTCTTTGCGAAACTAGGCTAACAGTTCTAACCTGTTTCCAGTCTTTTTGCTGAGCTAGGCTAACAGTTCCACCTGTTTCCAGTCTGTGCGGTAAGCTAGGCTAACAGTTCCACCTGTTTCCAGTCTTTGCTAAACTAGGCTAACAGTTCTAACCTGTTTCCAGTCTTTGTGCTAAGCCAGGCTAACAGTTCCCACCTATTTCCAGTCTTTGCAAACTAGGCTAACAGTTCTAACCTGTTTCCACTCTTTGTGCTATGCTAGGCTAAAAGTTCCACTTGTGTCCAGTCTTTGCGAAACTAGGCTAACCATTCTAACCATTTTCCAGTCTTTGTGCTAAGCTAGGCCAACCGTTCCACTTGTTTCCAGTCTGTGTGGTAAGCTAGGCTAACAATTCTAACCTGTTTTTCTTTCTGCTAACCTAGGCTAACAGTTGTAACCTATTGTGTCTTACTGCTAACCTCGGCTAACAGTTCTCACCTGTTGCCAGCCTTTGTGTGAAGGTAAGCTAACAGTTCCCACCTGTTTCCAGTCTTTGCGAAACTAGGCTAACAGTTCTAACCTGTTTCCAGTCTTTGTGCTGAGCTAAGCTAACAGTTCCACCTGTTTCCAGTCTGTGCGGTAAGCTCGGGTAACAGTTCCACCTGTTTCCACTCTGTTAAACTAGGCTAACAGGTCTAACCTGTTTCCAGTCTTTGTGCTAAGCTAGGCTACCAGGTCCACCTGTTTCCAGTCTTTGCGAAACTAGACTAACAGTTCTAACCTGTTTCTAGTCTTTGTGCTAAGCTCGGCTAACAGTTCCACCTGTTTCCAGTCTTTGCTAAACTAGACTAACAGTTCTAACCTGTTTCCAGTGTTTGTGCTAAGCCAGGCTAACTGTTACACCTGTTTCCAGTCTTTGCGAAACAAGGCTAACAGTTCTAACCATTTTCCAGTCTTTGTGCTAAGCTAGGCTAACAGTTCCACCTGTTTCCTGTCTGTGTAGTAAGCTAGGCTAACAGTCCCACCTATTTGCAGTCTTTGCTAAACTAGGCTAAAAGTTCTACCCTGTTTCCACTCTTTGTGCTATGCTAGGCTAACAGTTCCACCTGTTTCCAGTCTTTGCGAAACTAGGTTAACAGTTCTAACCATTTTCCAGTCTTTGTGCTGAGCTGGGCTAACAGTTCCACCTGTTTCCAGTCTGTGCGGTAAGCTAGGCTAACAGTTCCACCTGTTTCCAGTCTTTGCTAAACTAGGCTAACAGTTCTAACCTGTTTCCAGTCTTTGTGCTAAGCTAAGCTAACCGTTCCCACCTGTTTCCAGTCTTTGTGCTAAGCTAGGCTAACAGTTCCCACCTGTTTCCAGTCTTTCTGAAATTAGGCTCACAGTTCTAATCTGTTGCCAGCCTTTGTGTGAAGGTAAGCTAACAGTTCCCACCTATTTCCAGTCTTTGCGAAACTAGGCTAACAGTTCTAACCTGTTTCCAGTCTTTTTGCTGAGCTAGGCTAACAGTTCCACCTGTTTCCAGTCTGTGCGGTAAGCTAGGCTAACAGTTCCACCTGTTTCCAGTCTTTGCTAAACTAGGCTAACAGTTCTAACCTGTTTCCAGTCTTTGTGCTAAGCCAGGCTAACAGTTCCCACCTATTTCCAGTCTTTGCGAAACTAGGCTAACAGTTCTAACCTGTTTCCAGTCTTTGTGCTGAGCTAGGCTAACAGTTCCACCTGTTTCCAGTCTGTGCGGTAAGCTAGGCTAACAGTTCCACCTGTTTCCAGTCTTTGCGAAACTAGGCTAACAGTTCTAACCATTTTCCAGTCTTTGTGCTAAGCTAGGCTAACAGTTCCACCTGTTTCCTGTCTGTGTAGTAAGCTAGGCTAACAGTCCCACCTGTTTTCAGTCTTTGCTAAACTAGGCTAAATGTTCTACCTGTTTCCACTCTTTGTGCTATGCTAGGCTAACAGTTCCACCTGTTTCCAGTCTTTGCGAAACTAGGCTAACAGTTCTAACCATTTTCCAGTCTTTGTGCTAAGCTAGGCTAACAGTTCCACCTGTTTCCCGTCTGTGTGGTAAGCTAGGCTAACAGTCCCAACTGTTTGCAGTCGTTGCTAAACTCGGCTAACAGTTCTAACCTGTTTCCACTCTTTGTGCTATGCTAGGCTAAAAGTTCCACTTGTGTCCAGTCTTTGCGAAACTAGGCTAACCGTTCTAACCATTTTCCAGTCTTTGTGCTAAGCTAGGCTAACCGTTCCACTTGTTTCCAGTCTGTGTGGTAAGCTAGGCTAACAATTCTAACCTGTTTTGTCTTTCTGCTAACCTAGGCTAACAGTTCTCACCTGTTGCCAGCCTTTGTGTGAAGGTAAGCTAACAGTTCCCACCTATTTCCAGTCTTTGCGAAACTAGGCTAACAGTTCTAACCTGTTTCCAGTCTTTGTGCTGAGCTAGGCTAACAGTTCCACCTGTGTCCAGTCTGTGCGGTAAGCTAGGCTAACAGTTCCACCTTTTTCCAGTCTTTGCTAAACTAGGCTAACAGTTCTAACCTGTTTCCAGTCTTTGTGCTAAGCCAGGCTAACAGTTCCCACCTATTTCCAGTCTTTGCAAAACTAGGCTAACAGTTCTAACCTGTTTCCAGTCTTTGTGCTAAGCTAACCGTTCCCACCTGTTTCCAGTCTTTGCGAAACTAGGCTAACAGTTCTAACCTGTTTCCAGTCTTTGTGCTACGCCAGGCTAACAGTTCCACCTATTTCCAGTCTTTGCAAACTAGGCTAACAGCTGTAACCTGTTGCCAGTCTTTGTGCTAAGCTAAGCTAACCGTTCCCACCTGTTTCCAGTCTTTGAGCTAAGCTGGGCTAACAGTTCCACCTGTTTCCAGTCTTTGCTAAACTAGGCTAACAGTTCTAACCTGTTTCCAGTCTTTGTGCTAAGCTAAGCTAACCGTTCCCACCTGTTTCCAGTCTTTGTGCTAAGCTAGGCTAACAGTTCCCCTGTTTCCAGTCTTTCTGAAATTAGGCTACAGTTCTAACTGTTGCCAGCTTTGTGTGAAGGTAAGCTAACAGTTCCCACCTATTTCCAGTCTTTGCGAAACTAGGCTAACAGTTCTAACCTGTTTCCAGTCTTTTGCTGAGCTAGGCTAACAGTTCCACCTGTTTCCAGTCTGTGCGGTAAGCTAGGCTAACAGTTCCACCTGTTTCCAGTCTTTGCTAAACTAGGCTAACAGTTCTAACCTGTTTCCAGTCTTTGTGCTAAGCCAGGCTAACAGTTCCCACCTATTTCCAGTCTTTGCGAAACTAGGCTAACAGTTCTAACCTGTTTCCAGTCTTTGTGCTGAGCTAGGCTAACAGTTCCACCTGTTTCCAGTCTGTGCGGTAAGCTAGGCTAACAGTTCCACCTGTTTCCAGTCTTTGCGAAACTAGGCTAACAGTTCTAACCATTTTCCAGTCTTTGTGCTAAGCTAGGCTAACAGTTCCACCTGTTTCCTGTCTGTGTAGTAAGCTAGGCTAACAGTCCCACCTGTTTCAGTCTTTGCTAAACTAGGCTAAATGTTCTACCCTGTTTCCACTCTTTGTGCTATGCTAGGCTAACAGTTCCACCTGTTTCCAGTCTTTGCGAAACTAGGCTAACAGTTCTAACCATTTTCCAGTCTTTGTGCTAAGCTAGGCTAACAGTTCCACCTGTTTCCCGTCTGTGTGGTAAGCTAGGCTAACAGTCCCAACTGTTTGCAGTCGTTGCTAAACTCGGCTAACAGTTCTAACCTGTTTCCACTCTTTGTGCTATGCTAGGCTAAAAGTTCCACTTGTGTCCAGTCTTTGCGAAACTAGGCTAACCGTTCTAACCATTTTCCAGTCTTTGTGCTAAGCTAGGCTAACCGTTCCACTTGTTTCCAGTCTGTGTGGTAAGCTAGGCTAACAATTCTAACCTGTTTTGTCTTTCTGCTAACTAGGCTAACAGTTCTCACCTGTTGCCAGCCTTTGTGTGAAGGTAAGCTAACAGTTCCCACCTATTTCCAGTCTTTGCGAAACTAGGCTAACAGTTCTAACCTGTTTCCAGTCTTTGTGCTGAGCTAGGCTAACAGTTCCACCTGTGTCCAGTCTGTGCGGTAAGCTAGGCTAACAGTTCCACCTGTTTTCCAGTCTTTGCTAAACTAGGCTAACAGTTCTAACCTGTTTCCAGTCTTTGTGCTAAGCCAGGCTAACAGTTCCCACCTATTTCCAGTCTTTGCAAAACTAGGCTAACAGTTCTAACCTGTTTCCAGTCTTTGTGCTAAGCTAACCGTTCCCACCTGTTTCCAGTCTTTGCGAAACTAGGCTAACAGTTCTAACCTGTTTCCAGTCTTTGTGCTCGCCAGGCTAACAGTTCCCACCTATTTCCAGTCTTTGCAAAACTAGGCTAACAGCTGTAACCTGTTTCCAGTCTTTGTGCTAAGCTAAGCTAACCGTTCCCACCTGTTTCCAGTCTTTGAGCTAAGCTGGCTAACAGTTCCACCTGTTTCCAGTCTTTGCTAAACTAGGCTAACAGTTCTAATCTGTTGCCAGCCCTTGAGTGAAGGTAAGCTAACAGTTCCCACCTGTTTCCAGTCTTTGCGAAACTAGGCTAACAGTTCTAACCTGTTTCCAGTCTTTGTGCTAAGCTAACCGTTCCCACCTGTTTCCAGTCTGTGCGGTAAACTAGGCTAACAGTTCTAACTGTTTCCAGTCTTTGCTAAACGAGGCTAACAGTTCCACCTGTTTCCAGTCTTTTCTAAACTAGGCTAACAGTTCTAACCTGTTTCCAGTCTTTGTGCTAAGCTAAGCTAAAGTTCCCACCTGTTTCCATCTGTGTGGTAAGCTAGGCTAACAGTTCCACCTTTTCCAGTCTTTGCTAAACTAGGCTAACAGTTCTAACCTGTTTCCAGTCTTTGTGCTAAACTAGGCTAACAGTTCCACCTGTTTCCAGTCTTTGCGAAACTAGGCTAACAGTTCTAACCTGTTTCCAGTCTTTGTGCTAGCTAAGCTAACAGTTCCACCTGTTTCCAGTCTGTGCGGTAAGCTGGGTAACAGTTCCACCTGTTTCCAGTCTGTTAAACTAGGCTAACAGTTCTAACCTGTTTCCAGTCTTTGTGCTAAGCTAGGCTAACAGTTCCACCTGTTTCCAGTCTTTGCGAAACTAGGCTAACAGTTCTAACCTGTTTCCAGTCTTTGTGCTAAGCTCGGCTAACAGTTCCACCTGTTTCCAGTCTTTGCTAAACTAGGCTAACATTTCTAACCTGTTTCCAGTCTTTGTGCTAAGCCAGGCTAACTGTTCCACCTGTTTCCAGTCTTTGCGAAACTAGGCTAACAGTTCTAACCATTTTCCAGTCTTTGTGCTAAGCTAGGCTAACAGTTCCACCTGTTTCCTGTCTGTGTGTAAGCTAGGCTAACAGTCCCACCTGTTTTCAGTCTTTGCTAAACTAGGCTACAGTTCTAACCTGTTTCCAGTCTTTGTTCTAAGCCAGGCTAACAGTTCCCACCTATTTCCAGTCTTTGCAAAACTAGGCTAACAGTTCTAACCTGTTTCCAGTCTTTGTGCTGAGCTAGGCTAACAGTTCCACCTATGTCCAGTCTGTGCGGTAAGCTAGGCTAACAGTTCCACCTTTTCCAGTCTTTGCTAAACTAGGCTACAGTTCTAACCTGTTTCCAGTCTTTGCTAAGCCAGGCTAACAGTTCCCACCTATTTCCAGTCTTTGCAAACTAGGCTAACAGTTCTAACCTGTTTCCAGTCTTTGTGCTAAGCTAACCGTTCCCACCTGTTTCCAGTCTTTGCGAAACTAGGCTAACAGTTCTAACCTGTTTCCAGTCTTTGTGCTGAGCTAGGCTAACAGTTCCACCCTGTTTCCATCTGTGCGGTAAGCTAGGCTAACAGTTCCACCTGTTTCCAGTCTTTGCTAAACTAGGCTAACAGTTCTAACCTGTTTCCAGTCTTTGTGCTAAGCTAAGCTAACCGTTCCCACCTGTTCCAGTTTTTGTGCTAAGCTAGGCTAACAGTTCCCACCTGTTTCAAGTCTTTCTGAAATTAGGCTCACAGTTCTAATCTTTGCCAGCCTTTGTGTGAAGGTAAGCTAACAGTTCCCACCTATTTCCAGTCTTTGCGAAACTAGGCTAACAGTTCTAACCTGTTTCCAGTCTTTTTGCTGAGCTAGGCTAACAGTTCCACCTGTTTCCAGTCTGTGCGGTAAGCTAGGCTAACAGTTCCACCTGTTTCCAGTCTTTGCTAAACTAGGCTAACAGTTCTAACCTGTTTCCAGTCTTTGTGCTAAGCCAGGCTAACAGTTCCCACCTATTTCCAGTCTTTGCGAAACTAGGCTAACAGTTCTAACCTGTTTCCAGTCTTTGTGCGAGCTAGGCTAACAGTTCCACCTGTTTCCAGTCTGTGCGGTAAGCTAGGCTAAACAGTTCCACCTGTTTCCAGTCTTTGCGAAACTAGGCTAACAGTTCCCACCCCTTTCCACTCTTTGTGCTATGCTAAGCTAACAGTTCCACCTGTTTCCAGTCTTTGCGAAACTAGGCTAACAGTTCTAGCCTGTTTCCAGTCTTTGTGCTCAGCTTGGCTAACCGTCCCACCTGTTTCCAGTCCATATGGTAAGCTAGGCTAACAATTCTCACCTGTGTTCATCTTCCTGCTAACCTAGGCTAATAATTGTAACCTTTGTGTCTTTCTGCTAAACGAGGCTAACAGTTCTAACCTGTTTCCAGTCTGTGTGCTAAGCTGGGCTAACAGTTCCACCTGTTTCCAGTCTTTGCTAAACTAGGATAACAGTTCTAACCTTTTTCCAGTCTTTGTGCTAAGCTAAGCTAACCGTTCCCACCTGTTTCCAGTCTTTGTGCTAAGCTAGGCTAACAGTTCCGCCTGTTTCCAGTCTTTGGTAAACTAGGCTAACAGTTCTAACCTGTTTCCAGTCTTTGTGCTAAGCCAGGCTAACAGTTCCACCTTTTCCAGTCTTTGCGACACTAGGCTAACAGTTCTAATCTTTTGCCAGCCTTTGTGTGAAGGTAAGCGAACAGTTCCCACCTTTTTCCAGTCTTTGTTAAACTTGGCTAACAGTTCTAACCTGTTTCCAGTCTTTGTGCTAAGCTAGGCTTACAGTTCCAACTGTTTCCACTCTGTTAAACTAGGCTAACAGGTCTAACCTGTTTCCAGTCTTTTGTGCTAAGCTAAGCTAACAGTTCCCACCTATTTCCAGTCTTTGCGAAACTAGGCTAACAGTTCTAACCTGTTTCCACTCTTTGTGCTATGCTAAGCTAACAGTTCCACCTGTTTCCAGTCTTTGCGAAACTAGGCTAACAGTTCTAGCCTTTTTCCAGTCTTTGTGCCTAGCTAGGCTAACAGTCCCACCTGTTTCCAGTCTGTATGGTAAGCTAGGCTAACAATTCTAACCTGTTTCATCTTCCTGCTAACCTAGGCTAACAATTGTAACTTGCTGTGTCTTTCTGCCAACTCGGCTAACAGTTCTAACCTGTTTCCAGTCTTTGTGCTAAGCTAAGCTAACCGTTCCCACCTGTTTCCAGTCTTTGTGCTAAGCTGGGTTAACAGTTCCACCTGTTTCCAGTATTTGCTAAAACTAGGCTAACAGTTCTAACCTGTTTCCAGTCTTTGTGCTAAGCTAGGCTAACAGTTCCACCTGTTTGCAGTCTTTGCTAAACTAGGCTAACAGTTCTAACCATTTTCAGTCTTTGTGCTAAGCTAAGCTAACAGTTCCATTTGTTCCAGTCTGTGTGGTAAGCTAGGCTAACAATTCTAACCTGTTTTGTCTTTCTGCTAACCTAGGCTAACAGTTGTAACCTGTTGTGTCTTACTGCTAACCTAGGCTAACAGTTCTCACCTGTTGCCAGCCTTTGTGTGAAGGTAAGCTAACAGTTCCCACCTGTTTCCAGTCTTTGCGAAACTAGGCTAACAGTTCTAACCTGTTTCCAGTCTTTGTGCTGAGCTAGGCTAACAGTTCCACCTGTTTCCAGTCTGTGCGGTAAGCTCGGGTAACAGTTCCACCTGTTTCCACTCTGTTAAACTAGGCTAACAGGTCTAACCTGTTTCCACTCTTTGTGCTAAGCTAGGCTACCAGGTCCACCTGTTTCCAGTCTTTGCGAAACTAGACTAACAGTTCTAAACCTGTTTCTAGTCTTTGTGCTAAGCTCGGCTAACTGTTACACCTGTTTCCAGTCTTTGCGAAACTAGGCTAACAGTTCTAACCATTTTCCAGTCTTTGTGCTGAGCTAGGCTAACAGTTCCACCTGTTTCCTGTCTGTGTAGTAAGCTAGGCTAACAGTCCCACCTGTTTTCAGTCTTTGCTAAACTAGGCTAAATGTTCTACCCTGTTTCCACTCTTTGTGCTATGCTAGGCTAACAGTTCCACCTGTTTCCAGTCTTTGCGAAACTAGGCTAACAGTTCTAACCATTTTCCAGTCTTTGTGCTAAGCTAGGCTAACAGTTCCACCTGTTTCCCGTCTGTGTGGTAAGCTAGGCTAACAGTCCCAACTGTTTGCAGTCGTTGCTAAACTCGGCTAACAGTTCTAACCTGTTTCCACTCTTTGTGCTACACTAGGCTAAAAGTTCCACTTGTGTCCAGTCTTTGCGAAACTAGGCTAACCGTTCTAACCATTTTCCAGTCTTTGTGCTAAGCTAGGCTAACCGTTCCACTTGTTTCCAGTCTGTGTGGTAAGCTAGGCTAACAATTCAAACCTGTTTTGTCTTTCTGCTAACCTAGGCTAACAGTTCTCACCTGTTGCCAGCCTTTGCGAAACTAGGCTAACAGTTCTAACCTGTTTCCAGTCTTTGTGCTGAGCTAGGCTAACAGTTCCCCCTTTTTCCAGTCTGTGCGGTAAGCTAGGCTAACAGTTCCACCTGTTTCCAGTCTTTGCTAAACTAGGCTAACAGTTCTAACCTGTTTCCAGTCTTTGTGCTAAGCTAAGCTAACCGTTCCCACCTGTTTCCAGTCTTTGTTCTAAGCTAGGCTAACAGTTCCCACCTGTTTCCAGTCTTTCTGAAATTAGGCTCACAGTTCTAATCTGTTGCCAGCCTTTGGTGAAGGTAAGCTAACAGTTCCCACTATTTCCAGTCTTTGCGAAACTAGGCTAACAGTTCTAACCTGTTTCCAGTCTTTTTGCTAAGCTAGGCTAACAGTTCCACCTGTTTCCAGTCTGTGCGGTAAGCTAGGCTAACAGTTCCACCTGTTTCCAGTCTTTGCTAAACTAGGCTAACAGTTCTAACCTGTTTCCAGTCTTTGTGCTAAGCCAGGCTAACAGTTCCCACCTATTTCCAGTCTTTGCGAAACTAGGCTAACAGTTCCACCTGTTTCCACTCTTTGTGCTATGCTAAGCTAACAGTTCTACCTGTTTCCAGTCTTTGTGCTAAGCTAGGCTAACAGTTCCCACCTGTTTCCAGTCTTGGTAAGCTAGGCTAACAGTTCTACCTGTTTCATCTTCCTGCTAACTAGGCTAATAATTGTAACCTGTTGTCTTTGCTAAACGAGGCTAACAGTTCTAACCTGTTTCCAGTCTTTGTGCTAAGCTAAGCTAACCGTTCCCACCTGTTTCCAGTCTTTGTGCTAAGCTAGGCTAACAGTCCACCTGTTTCCAGTCTAAACTAGGCTAACAGTTCTACCTGTTTCCAGTCTTTGTGCTAAGCTAGGCTAACAGTTCCACCTGTTTCCAGTCTTTGCGAAACTAGGCTAACAGTTCTAACCTGTTTCCAGTCTTTGTGCTAGCTAGGCTAACAGTTCCACCTGTTTCCAGTCTGTCGGTAAGCTAGGCTAACAGTTCCACCTGTTTCCAGTCTTTGCTAAACTAGGCTAACAGTTCCACCTGTTTCCAGTCTTGTGCTAAGCTAGGCTAACAGTCCCACCTGTTTCAGTCTTGCTAAACTAGGCTAACAGTTCTAACCTGTTTCCAGTCTTTGTGCTAAGCTAGGCTAACAGTTCCACCTGTTTCCAGTCTTTGCGAAACTAGGCTAACAGTTCTAACCTGTTTCCAGTCTTTGTGCTGCTAGGCTAACAGTTCCACCTGTTTCCAGTCTGTGCTAAGCTAGGCTAACAGTTCCACCTGTTTCCAGTCTGTAAACTAGGCTAACAGTCTAACCTGTTTCCAGTCTTTGTGCTAAGCTAGGCTAACAGTCCACCTGTTTCCAGTCTTTGCGAAACTAGGCTAACAGTTCTAACCTGTTTCCAGTCTTTGTGCTAAGCTAGGCTAACAGTTCACCTGTTTCCAGTCTTTGCGAAACTAGGCTAACAGTTCTAACCTTTTCCAGTCTTTGTTGCTAGGCTAACAGTTCCACCTGTTTCCAGTCTGTGTAGTAAGCTAGGCTAACAGTCCCACCTGTTTCAGTCTTTGCTAAACTAGGCTAAAGTTCTACCTGTTTCCCTCTTTGTGCTAAGCTAGGCTAACAGTTCCACCTGTTTCCAGTCTTTGCGAAACTAGGCTAACAGTTCTAACCTGTTTTCAGTCTTTGTGCTAAGCTAGGCTAACAGTTCCACCTGTTTCCGTCTGTGTGGTAAGCTAGGCTAACAGTCCCAACTGTTTCAGTCTTGCTAAACTAGGCTAACAGTTCTAACCTGTTTCCACTCTTTGTGCTACTAGGCTAAAAGTTCCACTGTTTCCAGTCTTTGCGAAACTAGGCTAACAGTTCTAACCTTTTCCAGTCTTTGTGCTAAGCTAGGCTAACAGTTCCACCTGTTTCCAGTCTGTGTGGTAAGCTAGGCTAACAGTTCAACCTGTTTTGTCTTTTGCTAACTAGGCTAACAGTTCTCACCTGTTTCCAGCCTTTGCGAAACTAGGCTAACAGTTCTAACCTGTTTCCAGTCTTTGTGCTGAGCTAGGCTAACAGTTCCCTTTTCCAGTCTGTGCTAAGCTAGGCTAACAGTTCCACCTGTTTCCAGTCTTTGCTAAACTAGGCTAACAGTTCTAACCTGTTTCCAGTCTTTGTGCTAAGCTAGCTAACAGTTCCACCTGTTTCCAGTCTTTGTCTAAGCTAGGCTAACAGTTCCCACCTGTTTCCAGTCTTTGCTGAAATTAGGCTAACAGTTCTAACTGTTTCCAGCCTTTGTGTGGGTAAGCTAACAGTTCCACCTATTTCCAGTCTTTGCGAAACTAGGCTAACAGTTCTAACCTGTTTCCAGTCTTTTGCTAGCTAGGCTAACAGTTCCACCTGTTTCCAGTCTGTGCGGTAAGCTAGGCTAACAGTTCCACCTGTTTCCAGTCTTTGCTAAACTAGGCTAACAGTTCTAACCTGTTTCCAGTCTTTGTGCTAAGCTAGGCTAACAGTTCCACCTGTTTCCAGTCTTTGCGAAACTAGGCTAACAGTTCCCACCTGTTTCCAGTCTTTGTGCTATGCTAGCTAACAGTTCTACCTGTTTCCAGTCTTTGTGCTAAGCTAGGCTAACCGTTCCCACCTGTTTCCAGTCTTGGTAAGCTAGGCTAACAATTCTCACCTGTTTCATCTTTGCTAACCTAGGCTAACAATTGTAACCTGTTGTGTCTTTCTGCTAAACTAGGCTAACAGTTCTAACCTGTTTCCAGTCTTTGTGCTAAGCTAAGCTAACAGTTCCCACCTGTTTCCAGTCTTTGTGCTAAGCTAGGCTAACAGTTCCACCTGTTTCCAGTCTTTGCTAAACTAGGCTAACAGTTCTAACCTGTTTCCACTCTTTGTGCTATGCTAGGCTAACAGTTCCACCTGTTTCCAGTCTTTGCGAAACTAGGCTAACAGTTCTAACCTGTTTCCAGTCTTTGTGCTGAGCTAGGCTAACAGTTCCACTGTTTCCAGTCTGTACGGTAAGCTAGGCTAACAGTTCCACCTGTTTCCAGTCTTGCTAAACTAGGCTAACAGTTCCACCTGTTTCCCGTCTGTGTGGTAAGCTAGGCTAACAGTTCCCACCTGTTTCAGTCTTGCTAAACTAGGCTAACAGTTCTAACCTGTTTCCACTTTGTGCTATGCTAGGCTAAAGTTCCACCTGTTCCAGTCTTTGCGAAACTAGGCTAACAGTTCTAACCTGTTTCCAGTCTTTGTGCTAAGCTAGGCTAACAGTCCACCTGTTTCAGTCTTTGCTAAACTAGGCTAAAGTTCTACCTGTTTCCAGTCTTTGTGCTAAGCTAGGCTAACAGTTCCACCTGTTTCCAGTCTTTGCGAAACTAGGCTAACAGTTCTAACCTGTTTCCAGTCTTTGTGCTGAGCTAGGCTAACAGTTCCATCTGTTTCCAGTCTGTACGGTAAGCTAGGCTAACAGTTCCACCTGTTTCCAGTCGTTGCTAAACTAGGCTAACAGTTCCACCTGTTTCCGTCTGTGTGGTAAGCTAGGCTAACAGTCCCCTGTTTGCAGTCGTTGCTAAACTAGGCTAACAGTTCTAACCTGTTTCCACTCTTTGTGCTATGCTAGGCGAAAAGTTCCACTTGTGTCCAGTCTTTGCGAAACTAGGCTAACCATTCTAACCATTTTCCAGTCTTTGTGCTAAGCTAGGCTAACCATTCCACTTGTTTCCAGTCTGTGTGGTAAGCTAGTCTACAATTCTAACCTTTTTGTCTTTCTGCTAACCTAGGCTAACAGCTGTAACCTGTTGCCAGTCTTTGGTGCTAAGCTAAGCTAACCGTTCCCACCTGTTTCCAGTCTTTGAGCTAAGCTGGGCTAACAGTTTCCACCTGTTTCCAGTCTTTGCTAAACTAGGCTAACAGTTCTAATCTGTTGCCAGCCCTTGAGTGAAGGTAAGCTAACAGTTCCCACCTGTTTCCAGTCTTTGCGAAACTAGGCTAACAGTTCTAACCTGTTTCCAGTCTTTGTGCTAAGCTTACCGTTCCCACCTGTTTCCAGTCTGTGCGGTAAGCTAGGCTAACAGTTCTAACTGTTTCCAGTCTTTGCTAAACTAGGCTAACAGTTCCACCTGTTTCCAGTCTTTTCTAAACTAGGCTAACAGTTCTAACCTGTTTCCAGTCTTTGTGCTAAGCTAAGCTAAATGTTCCCACCTGTTTCCCATCTGTGTGGTAAGCTAGGCTAACAGTTCCACCTTTTTCCAGTCTTTGCCAAACTTGGCTAACAGTTCTAACCTGTTTCCAGTCTTTGTGCTAAACTAGGCTAACAGTTCCACCTGTTTCCAGTCTTTGCTAAACTAGGCTAACAGTTCTAACCTGTTTCCAGTCTTTGTGCTAAGCTAGGCTAACAGTTCTAACCCTGTTGTGTCTTTCTGCTAACCTAGGCTAACAGTTCTCACCTTTTGCCAGCCTTTGTGTGAAGGTAAGCTAACAGTTCCCACCTATTTCCAGTCTTTGCGAAACTAGGCTAACAGTTCTAACCTGTTTCCACACTTTGTGCTATGCTAAGCTAACAGTTTCACCTGTTTCCAGTCTTTGCGAAACTAGGCTAACAGTTCTAGCCTGTTTCCCAGTCTTTGTGCTAAGCTAGGCTAACAGTCCCACCTGTTTCCAGTCTGTATGGTGAGCTAGGTTAACAATTCTAACCTGTTTCATCTTCCTGCTAACCTAGGCTAACAATTGTAACTTGCTGTGTCTTTCTGCTAAACTAGGCTAACAGTTCTAACCTGTTTCCAGTCTTTGTGCTAAGCTAAGCTAACCGTTCCCACCTGTTTCCAGTCTTTGTGCTAAGCTGGGCTAACAGTTCCACCTGTTTCCAGTCTTTGCTAAACTAGGCTAACAGTTGTAACCTGTTTCCAGTCTTTGTGCTGAGCTAGGCTAACTGTTCGACCTGTTTCCAGTCTTTGCGAAACTAGGCTTACAGTTCTAACCATTTTCCAAGTCTTTGTGCTAAGCTGGGCTAAACAGTTCCACCTGTTTCCAGTCTTTGCTAAACTAGGCTAACAGTTCTAACCTGTTTCCAGTCTTTGTGCTAAGCCGGGCTAACAGTTCCACCTATATCCAGTCTTTGCGACACTAGGCTAACAGTTCTAATCTTTTGCCAGCCTTTGTGTGAAGGTAAGCTAACGTTCCCACGTTTTTCCAGTCTTTGTTAAACTTGGCTAACAGTTCTAACCTATTTCCCAGTCTTTGTGCTAAGCTAGGCTTACAGTTCCACCCTGTTTCCACTCTGTTAAACTAGGCTAACAGGTCTAACTGTTTCCAGTCTTTGTGCTAAGCTAAGCTAACAGTTCCACCTATTTCCAGTCTTTGCGAAACTAGGCTAACAGTTCTAACTGTTTCCACTCTTTGTGCTATGCTAAGCTAACAGTTCCACCTGTTTCCAGTCCTTTGCGAAACTAGGCTAACAGTTCTAGCCTTTTTCCAGTCTTTGTGCTAAGCTAGGCTACAGTCCACCTGTTTCCAGTCTGTATGGTAAGCTAGGCTAACAATTCTAACCTGTTTCATCTTCCTGCTAACCTAGGCTAACAATTGTAACTTGCCTGTGTCTTTCTGCCAAACTCGGCTAACAGTTCTAACCTGTTTCCAGTCTTTGTGCTAAGCTAAGCTAACCGTTCCCCAGCCTGTTCCAGTCTTTGTGCTAAGCTGGGCTATACAGTTCCACCTGTTTCCAGTATTTGCTAAACTAGGCTAACAGTTCTAACCTGTTTCCAGTCTTTGTGCTAAGCTAGGCTAACAGTTCCACTGTTTGCAGTCTTTGCTAACTAGGCTAACAGTTCTAACCATTTTTCAGTCTTTGTGCTAAGCTAAGCTAACAGTTCCATTTGTTTCCAGTCTGTGTGGTAAGCTAGGCTAACAATTCTAACCTGTTTTTGTCTTTTCTGCTAACCTAGGCTAACAGTTGTAACCTGTTGTGTCTTACTGCTAACCTAGGCTAACAGTTCTCACCTGTTGCCAGCCTTTGTGTGAAGGTAAGCTAAACGAGTTCCACCTGTTTCCAGTCTGTGCGGTAAGCTCGGGTAACAGTTCCACCTGTTTCCACTCTGTTAAACTAGGCTAACAGGTCTAACCTGTTTCCAGTCTTTGTTGCTAAGCTAGGCTACCAGGTCCACCTGTTTCCAGTCTTTGCGAAACTAGACTAACAGTTCTAACCTGTTTCTAAGTCTTTGTGCTAAGCTCGGCTAACAGTTCCACCTGTTTCCAGTCTTTGCTAAACTAGGCTAACATTTCTAACCTGTTTCCAGTCTTTGTGCTAAAGCCAGGCTAACTGTTACACCTGTTTCCAGTCTTTGCGAAACTAGGCTAACAGTTCCTAACCATTTTCCAGTCTTTGTGCTAAGCTAGGCTAACAGTTCCACCTGTTTCCTGTCTGTGTAGTAAGCTAGGCTAACAGTCCCACCTGTTTTCAGTCTTTGCAAAACTGGGCTAAATGTTTCTACCCTGTTTCCACTCTTTGTGCTATGCTAGGCTAACAGTTCACCTGTTTTCCAGTCTTTGCGAAACTAGGCTAACAGTTCTAACCATTTTCCAGTCTTTGTGCTAAGCTAGGCTAACAGTTCCACCTGTTTCCCGTCTGTGTGGTAAGCTAGGCTAACAGTCCCAACTGTTTGCAGTCGTTGCTAAACTCGGCTAACAGTTCTAACCTGTTCCACTCTTTGTGCTATGCTAGGCTAAAAGTTCCACTTGTGTCCAGTCTTTGAGAAACTAGGCTAACCGTTCTAACCATTTTCCAGTCTTTGTGCTAAGCTAGGCTACCAGGTCCACCTGTTTCCAGTCTTTGCGAAACTAGACTAACAGTTCTAACCTGTTTCTAGTCTTTGTGCTAAGCTCGGCTAACAGTTCCACCTGTTTCCAGTCTTTGCTAAACTAGGCTAACATTTCTAACCTGTTTACAGTCTTTGTGCTAAGCCAGGCTAACTGTTACACCTGTTTCCAGTCTTTGCGAAACTAGGCTAACAGTTCTAACCATTTTCCAGTCTTTGTGCTGAGCTAGGCTAACAGTTCCACCTGTTTCCTGTCTGTGTAGTAAGCTAGGCCCACAGTCCCACCTGTTTTCAGTCTTTGCTAAACTAGGCTAAATGTTCTACCCTTGTTTCCACTCTTTGTGCTATGCTAGGCTAACAGTTCCACCTGTTTCCAGTCTTTGCGAAACTAGGCTAACAGTTCTAACCATTTTCCAGTCTTTGTGCTAAGCTAGGCTAACAGTTCCACCTGTTTTCCCGTCTGTGTGGTAAGCTAGGCTAACAGTCCCAACTGTTTGCAGTCGTTGCTAAACTCGGCTAACAGTTCTAACCTGTTTCCACTCTTTGTGCTACACTAGGCTAAAAGTTCCACTTGTGTCCAGTCTTTGCGAAACTAGGCTAACCGTTCTAACCATTTCCAGTCTTTGTGCTAAGCTAGGCTAACCGTTCCACTTGTTTCCAGTCTGTGTGGTAAGCTAGGCTAACAATTCAAACCTGTTTTGTCTTTCTGCTAACCTAGGCTAACAGTCTCACCTGTTGCCAGCCTTTGTGTGAAGGTAAGCTAACAGTTCCCACCTATTTCCAGTCTTTGCGAAACTAGGCTAACAGTTCTAACCTGTTTCCAGTCTTTGTGGCTGAGCTAGGCTAACAGTTCCACCTGTTTCCAGTCTGTGCGGTAAGCTAGGCTAACAGTTCCACCCTGTTTCCAGTCTTTGCTAAACTTAGGCTAACAGTTCTAACCTGTTCCAGTCTTTGTGCTAAGCTAAGCTAACCGTTCCCGACCTGTTTCCAGTCTTTGTGCTAAGCCTAGGCTAACAGTTTCCCACCTGTTTCCAGTCTTTCTGAAATTAGGCTCACAGTTCTAATCTGTTGCCAGCCTTTGTGTGAAGGTAAGCTAACAGTTCCCACCTATTTCCAGTCTTTGCGAAACTAGGCTAACAGTTCTAACCTGTTTCCAGTCTTTTTGCTGAGCTAGGCTAACAGTTCCACCTGTTTCCAGTCTGTGCGGTAAGCTAGGCTAACAGTTCCACCTGTTTCCAGTCTTTGCTAAACTAGGCTAACAGTTCTAACCTGTTTCCAGTCTTTGTGCTAAGCCAGGCTAACAGTTCCCACCTATTTCCAGTCTTTGCGAAACTAGGCTTACAGTTCTAACCATTTTCCAGTCTTTGTGCTAAGCTGGGCTAACAGTTCCACCTGTTTCCAGTCTTTGCTAAACTAGGCTAACAGTTCTAACCTGTTTCCAGTCTTTGTGCTAAGCCGGGCTAACAGTTCCCACCTTTCCAGTCTTTGCAAAACTAGGCTAACAGTTCTAACCTGTTTCCAGTCTTTGTGCTAAGCTAACCGTTCCCACCTGTTTCCAGTCTTTGCAAACTAGGCTAACAGTTCTAACCTGTTTCCAGTCTTTGTGCTAAGCTAGCTAACATTCCACTTGTTTGCAGTCTTTGTGCTAAGCTA
>PYAM01000281.1:0-28015 GCA_003047355.2 Amphiprion percula | reverse complement strand
TTTACTTTGAAGGAAGAGAATAGATGTCAGTTTGCTATTAGCACAGTAATATATCGAGAGTCCTCTATTCACGAGAGAGGTGTGATCACAGAGCACTGTTTGACGTACAGTTGTTTGGCCGCAAACACATAAACTATCAATAGCAAACATCAAGTAGCTATTACTGTTGCAACTTGAAAAAGACAATGACTTTTTGTTATAAAACTGGCCTTCATGTAGCACATTGTACTAGCGTTACAAGCGTATTGAAAGAGCATTATGTTTTTGAGATGAGTTATTAATATACAAAACGAGAAAGAAATCTGACGATTTATTTCAAAAGTACACATCTGATCGTATGCCGTGAAAAAGGATTGCCAGAATCACTATGATATGATATACCGTTGGCACAAACTGTATTGAAAACAATAAATCTCCCATTCATGAGGAATAAGTAATGCAATAGAATTATGATAACCGTGCAGTATAGGATTTTTTTTTTCCCAACACAATTGTTTTTAATTCATTAACTTGTAGGTAGACATGAGAAAAAAAGAAGGTTTGACTTTATTTTATTTCAACCGATTTTTCTTAAAAAATATATTTTACGATGTTCCACTATGGAGAGTGATGGTAGATGGCCAACAAAACACCCCGAGAAATGAGGAGGCATTGTTTTCCGACTCATCTCAAGAATAACTATGATTTACACATCCAAACCAAATTGGAATAAGATTAGAATCACTGAACTAGATGTCAATTAGAGACCTGCGCGTGTAATATTGTCTCGATCGATGAACTATAAAATCAAATAATTAGGAGTGGATAAAAGATCATGCGAGGGTGGGCGACACGGGTACTAGGCAGATCGCCAGGAGTGACCCTTAACGTTGCTACCGGCTGTCGAGAGTGAGGAGCTATCCGAGGAGCGAAAGATATCACTCGCTACACGCCACGTAACATAAGTATTCTATACAGGAATCACAGCAGCGCAGACGGTCATAGTACGTCAGACGGCTTAAGATTGAGGTCAACTATGAACATTTAACGCTGAAATATAAGCTGGTGGATAGAGGGACACAAGATGCGAATGTAGGCTACGTTTAAGCGACGGACATTCTGCAGAACTTAAATATCATTCAATACGCCGTCCCACACATTACGAGGTCACAATTACTAAGATTCAAATGTTACTTGGAAAATTTCTATGCAATATGGACATGACTGACCTCCACCTTCAGAATAGTTTCCTCGATGATTCACCCATATTATTTGGTCATTTCGCTGTCACATAGGGGCGTCTTATTTATAAGAGGGAAAGCGTCTTCGGAGACAAAGTAAGCGCAGAAAATGAGCTATGGTGGTGTTAAGTAAACTGGCTCGCGCGACCTGGCCGACCTATCTTGGTTGTGCACATCTTTCTTTTTAAGAAGAATTTGGAATGGCTAGACAATCACGAGAGAATCTGCAGATTGGGAAAGAGAATAACGGATAGCCAAATGACTAGAAGGTGAGCCAGATCCCGGGAAGCCGGACGGGCGAGGACCAGCTGTAGTGGCTAGAATGGCGCATAACCTATGCCTATCCCATTTCACACTGATTATGCACAATACAAGAAAACAGAGCGTTGTACGGAAAGAGCTTGAACAGCTGCACTGTAGAGCGCTCATCACGACCGTGCATCATGCCAACATTGGGAAGTGGAGTTAGAAAGGCAGTCATAGATGAACCACAACAACAAACACCACATCCGCATCATAGAATAATTAGCAGATTCTGCAAAATTACACATATTCTTTCATGGGGAAGATCAAGCAGTGAATAATTAGATAATAATGAGAAGGATATTTATTAGTATACATTTCATCCGCATGATGTTTGGCAGCAAAAAAGGATATATTTGGATATAATGAAATATATTAACTGTCTCTTACTTATTTTAACAAGGCGATTGTTGTTTCTCTAATAGATTTTTTAAACAAAGTATATATATACTAATATTTTTAATACGCTGAGTTATGTTCATAGTACATTAGCAATATTTTTAACCTGTCTATTAATGTTTTCTATACATGCCATGTGATGAAGATGATTGATTTTATTGCACTAATATTTTTATGACATTTTTGTGCAATATTGGGAGAAGTGTGTACGTTATAGAAAAATATATACTATCTCCGCGGAGTGTAGTGTTTCATTACTAAGGTATTTTTTTCTTTGAGCAATCATATATAAGATGTTTCAGATATCGTTTTATCATAATTTTTTTAGTATAGTAATTTTATACTAATGTTCTTGCTTAATAACTATAAACGCGTCCACTTATATACATTAATTGAGGCATCTTATGTCCGTGGATCATCTATCCTCTCATGTAAAAAAACATAAGTCAGCAAGGGAGCGATTTATGTTGTCGAAGACATATTGGCTGACTAACTGAGACCTGCGATGATTGGGTGGACACAGAGCGGTAAAACGGAGCAATCACGACGTGATGAAATATATTAATTATTATAAACTGTATATAGTATAGAGCTGGCGACATTTAGCAGATGAGCAGCACTGTCATCATGCGTGTGATAACTAACACTTCAACGTACAAAAAGTTCCACAGTATCCAAACAGGAAGAGTGTAATGTCCTTACCTTAATTGGATAGCTATTAAAGACATCTAAATGAGCTAAAAACACATCATCTTTGTGCGATGTTGCGAGAATTTGGCGCAAAAAGAGCGAAGGTACAGCAAATTAAGACTAAAGAGCACAGTAAAACACCGGCCTAAAGTCAATAGTGAAACAAGCTACACTATGTCGATTCAAGTAGCAAAAAACAAAGCGAAGTTTTTCAAACTGTTGTAAGAGAAAGCGTACTCTTATTAAAACGGGCGCACTAATGATGCCACACGAATGAAATATAACATGATGGAAGCAGAAACAGTTAGAACCTGGGGAACAAGAGGAAAGAGCGCTGAAAGAAAGAATCTACTCCATATGAGAAGAAGCTCTATGGGTTGTTCTTCGTGCTGTAGGAGAGAATATGAAAATCATTGAATTTTAGAACTACTGCACGTAGTGGTTACGGTTTATTGGAGCTGCCAGAAGTAACAATAAAAACAAACCCGCCTCTTCGAGCGTCTAATACTATGTCGAGCTTGTCGCCATGCTGGGTTTGGCTGTTTCCCTCGGCCTAAACACTAAAAAATATCACACGGATACACGACACGATTTTGTCCATATCGTATAGTTTAACATTAGCTGATAAAGCGTGTTCAAGACGTGAGGCCATTTTGAAAAGCATAAGTTGGCACAAAAAAGCATATAAAATATATTGATAGGGTAGAGATACGAATAAGAGCTGGGGATGGATCACGGTAATATTGAACATTTACTACTGCGCACAATATCATAGACGCTGGCATGTATTTCTTTTGACGAGAGATCCTGCACAAAACACAACAGTGTTTAGGCAAAACATATCATGCGAAAATAGTTGTATTATACTATTTGAACGCACAAAGAAAAAAAGTTGTATGCACACTAAAAAAACACCTTTACATCAACCAAGCTCGTATCGTCCGAATTGTGTGAAAAAGAAGGGGCGATTTTCTCAAACGCATGATAACACATGCCATGTGATGAAATGATGTAAAAGAGGGCAGGAGCGTGAAAAACACTCCGAAAGGTTTTCTTTGAAAAGAAATTGTCATCGAATTTTGGTCGCAAAAAATGACAAAAAAGAGACAACGCACCTTACTTAATAACTCATGGTCGATATACAAAAATAAAAGCGATTATTTCAAACAATGATATTGATAAAGCAAACTGTGCCTAATGAAATGAAAAATAACCATGTAAAGGGAGGGTGGTAGGAATAAACACTCCAGAAAAAGGTTGTTTCTTTTGAAAAAATTAAGCAAAATCATCATAGGTAATGATGTTGGCGGCAAAAAGAAAACGGCCTTACTAATGACTGCGATGTCTGAAAAGCAAAATAGCGATTTTTTCCAAAACATAGTTTGTAAAAACGTGCCATAATGATTGAAATAATGTAAAAAAGAGGGTGGTTGGAAAAACACTCCAGAAAGGTTTTTTCTTTTGAAAAAAAAAATCATGATCATGAACTTGGCGCAAAAAACCCGCCTAACTATAAACTATGTCGATAAAAAAGAAGCGATTTATTCAAACATAGTGTACAAAAGTGCCATATGAAAATGAAATAGAATTAAAAGGAGGGCGGTGAAAACACTCCAGAAAGGTTTTCTTTGAAAAAAAAAAAAAATCATCAAATGAACTGTTGGCGCTAAAAAAAAAAACCCGCCTTAACTATAGCGTATGTCGAGAGCAAAAAAAAAAGCGATTTTTCAAAACATGTTTTAAAAAAAAAAAGGTGTCCATATTATCGATGAAATGAATGTATAAGGAGGGCGTGAAAGACACTCCAGAAATGAATTTTCTTCTTGAATAAAAAAATACACATGAACTTTTGGCGCAAAAAAAAGCCTTACTATACTTATGTCGAGAAATAAAAAAAGCGGATTTTTTTAGATAACATGTTGATAAAAACATCAGCCATATGATGGAAAATAAGTAAAGGAGGACGTGAAAAAACACTCCAGAAGGGTTTTCTATTTGAAAAACAAAATCAATCAAATGAAATTTTGGCGTAAAAAAAACCGTTTACTATACCAATGTCGAAAAAAAAAAAGTGAATTTTTCAACTTTGTAAAAAAGATGCCATACGATGAAATAATAGTAAAGGAGGGCGTGAAAAAAACGACATCCCAAGAAAGGTTTTCTTTGAAAAAAAAAATCATGCATGAAATTTATTGGGCGGCAATAAAAAAAAAAAAAAAATAAACGGCCCTTTACTATACTGATGGTCGGACGACAAAAAAAAAAGCGATTTTTTCAAAACTGTAAAATAACATGCCAAGATTGAGAAAATGTGTCAAGGGAGGGGCGGTGAAAAAAAGAAACTCGCAGATAAGGTTGCCATCCTATCCATCCATGTATCGTATACAGCGCGCTTTAATCCATCAATTGTAAGGGTCGCGGGGGGGCGGGTCTGTAGGCCCATCGCCAACAGTCTGACTGGGGCGCAAGGCAGGGGACACGCCTAGAACAGGTCGGCCAGTTCTTGTCGGCAGGGCTTACAATACAAGAGACAAACAATCAACATCTCACATCACATCATCCATACGGGGCAATTTTAGAATGATGAGGTTTAAACCTCAGCCATATCAATTTTTGGATGCTGGTGGGAGGAAGCCGGAGTAAGCCGGAAGAAGAAGAATCCCTACGCAATGCCACAGGGAGAAACATGAGAAAACTCCAATGGCAGAAAGATCCGCGGGAAAGCCGGGGATCGCGAAGACCAAGGCGAAATCCTTCTCACCTGAGGTGGCGATGCTTCAGACGGTAATTTACATTAGCAAAGGCGAAAGTGCTAACGCACTACCAAACCACTGTACAGCCCCTTCCACAAGAAGTGTTTTCTTTGGACATAAAAAAATACAATGCCATGAATTTTGGCGGTAAAAAATAAAAACAAACCTTACTAATACTCATGGTCCCATGAAAGTAAAAAAAAAAAAAAGCGATTTTTCAAACATGTAAAAACAAATGCATTGGTGAAATATGAAATGATGTAACAGGAAAGGGCGTGACAAAAACACTCCAGAAACAGGTTTTCTTTGAAAAAAAAAAATCACATCATAGAAAATTTTGGCGCAAAAAAAACACCTACTATACTAATGTCCGAGAAAAAAAGGGCCGGATTTTTTCAAACATTGTTGTAAAACACAGTGCCCATAATGATGAAATAATGGTAAATGGAGGGCGTGGTCACGTGTGATCACCGCCAGGAGAGGCGCAGTAGAGCAGTAATGTGTACAGTAAAGATTTAGTGACTTTAGGGGTCATTTTGAATGTTTTTATGGCTATTTTTGCTTCAGTTTGTTCATGTTTTGTCTCATATTGTTACTTTAGTGACTTTAGGGGTCCTTTTGCATGTTTTTATGGTTATTTTTGCTTCAGTTTGTTCATTTTTTGCCTCGTATTGTTACTTTAGTGACTTTAGGGGTCAATTTGCATGTTTTTATGGACATTTTTGATTCAGTTTGTTCATTTTTTGTCTCATATTATTACTTTAGTGACTTTAGGGTTCATTTTGCATGTTTTTATGGCTATTTTTGATTCAGTTTGTTCATTTTTGGTCTCATATTGTTACTTTAGTTACTTTAGGGGTCATCTTGCATGTTTTAATGGCTATTTTATTATTCAGTTTGTTCATTTTTTGTCTCATATTATTATCATAGCAGAGGCTCATGGGTAACGTGGTTCTGAGGCAGCCAGGAGCAGAGACTCATGGGTAACGTGTCTCTGAGCCAGCCAGGAGCAGAGGCTCATGGGTAACGTGGGCCTCTGTTTCCAGTATTTATGCTAAGCTAGCTACAGTTCTAACCTGTTTCCAGTCTTTGTGCTAAGCTAGGCTAACAGTTCCACCTGTTTCCAGTCTGTGTGGTAAGCTAGGCTAACAGTTCTAACCTGCTATCAGTCTTTATGCTAAGCTAGGCTAACAGTTCCCACCTGTTTCCAGTCTTTATGCTAAGCTAGGCTAACAGTTCTAACCCGTTTCATCTTTCTGCTAAGCTAGGCTAACAGTTCCCACCTGCTTCCAGTCTTTGTGCTAAGCTAGGCTAACAGTTCCACCTGTTTCCAGTCTGTGTGGTAAGCTAGGCTAACAGTTCTAACCTGCTATCAGTCTTTATGCTAAGCTAGGCTAACAGTTCTAACCTGCTATCAGTCTTTATGCTAAGCTAGGCTAACAGTTCCCACCTGATTCTAGTCTTTATGCTAAGCTAGGCTAACAGTTCTAACCTGTTTCATCTTTCTGCTAAGCTCTAGCTAACAGTTCCCACCTGTTTCCAGTGTTTGTGCTAAGCTAGGCTAACAGTTCCACTTGTTTCTAGTCTTTGCTAAACTAGGCTAACAGTTCTAATCTGTTTCCAGTCTTTATGCTAAGCTACACTAACTGTTCTAACCTGTTTCCAGTCTTTCTGCTAAGTTAGGCTCACAGTTCTAACCTGTTTCGACTTTCTGCTGAGCTAGGCTAACAGTTCTAACCCGTTTCGTCTTTCTGCTAAGCTAGGCTAACAGTTCCCACCTGTTTCCAGTGTTTGTGCTAAGCTAGGCTAACAGTTCCACCTGTTTCCAGTCTTTGCCAAACTAGGATAACAGTTCTAACCTGTTTCCAGTCTTTATGCTAAGCTACACTAACTGTTCTAACCTGTTTCCAGTCTTTCTGCTAAGCTAGGCTAACAGTTCTAACCTGTTTCGTCTTTCTGCTGAGCTAGGCTAACAGTTCTAACCTGTTTCCAGTCTGTGTGGTAAGCTAGGCTAACATTTCCACCTTTTTCCAGTCTTTGCTAAGCTAGGCTAACAGTTCTAACCTGTTTCCAGTCTTTATGCTGAGCTAGGCCAACAGTTCTAACCTGTTTTGTCTTTCTGCTAACCTAGGCTAACAGTTCTAACCTGTTTTCAGTCTTTGTGCTAAGCTAAGCTAACCGTTCCCACCTGTTTCCAGTCTTTGTGCTAAGCTAGGCTAACAGTTCCACCTGTTTCCAGTCTTTGTTAAACTAGGCTAGCAGTTCTAACCTGTTTCTAGTCTTTGTGCTAAGCTAAGCTAACAGTTTCTAGATTGTTCTACAGTTCTACTTTTCTTAGTTCTTAGTTGTTGCTCGGCTCTAATTTTGCTTCCTTTGTTCTGTTTTGCCCTTTAATATCTTATTTCCTAAGTCTTTATTTAATGTCTACTGTTGCACGAAGAGAGAGTAACGAAATTTCGATTCTTGGTGTGTCGTGTACATATTGAAGAATTGACAATAAAGCTGACTTTGACTTTGACTTGCTGTAGGATCAATAATCTTCTGTGTGGAATTTCTACTGGTTCCTCGCTGGACTTTGGCGATGGTGGACTCGAGACTCTCATCACTGTCAGGATCTAAACCAACATCTGTTTGTTTTCTGGGATCAAAATGAACCGTTTCTGAACTCTCCTCAGTGTCATCAGAGCTCGGCCTCAGATCTGTCCGTGAAGTTAAAACTACTGAATCCTGAACCTCATGATGGTCACCACTCACTCCCATCAGTTCCTTCACTCCCTGGTTGCCTGAAAGCAGATGGACAACTTCCTGGATGGACTGAAACACCACCTGAAATCTTTGCTAATTCGACTTCTACTGTAGAAAACCTTGTTCTTGCTGTCTGCATTACTTTCTTCTGAGCTGGAACTTGTCCCTTCCTGTGAGACTGAATCCAGAACAACTTCCCTTGACCTGATACTCTGAAGGTTTGGGTTTATTTCACTGATCTCCAAGGGTAATGAGGTGCCAGATACAGCAGACCCGGTCCCTGTGTCAGTAAAGTTATTGAAAATGGTTTGAGGGGGCTGACCCTTCATCAGTCCACTTTCTGTGCTGTTGTTCAAAAACATCTAAAGCATCAGACAGAGAGGACATTGGTTCATTGGTCTCAGTGCTGTTTTTATCAACATCATCCAACCCAGTCCTGCCTTTCTGGTCATTTATCTCTCTGCTTTCTGTGCTGCTGTTAAAATCCAAGTCCTCTGAAGCACTAAAGGTTTGGTGCATGTTAGACTCAGTGAGCGAGTCGGTAAAATAATTAAAGTCACCAGAAAGAGTCTGCTTTTGGTTCAGATTGTCTCTGCTGGAGGAGGCACTAAACACTGGCTGATCCAGCATCATTTCTTCTGATCTGTCCTCTTCACTCATTGGCTGGCTGCTGGTTTCCAGCCTCATAGGGGGAAGTAATGCCATTGGCTGGAAGTCCTGCAGTGTAACTTCCTCACTGCTGACATCATCACTGCTGCTGCCGGAGCTGCTGTTGTCTGGCCTACGATGAAACCAAGATTATTAACCAGAAGAAAAACAACAAGATGAGCAGAAGAACAGCTGTTTACCCCCCTCCTCCTCTAGTCCCACTCCCCTCATCCTCCTCAGTGATGATGAAGATGGCGAAGCTCACAGTAACATTTGTTTTCGTGTCTTCGACCTCAATAATCAGACTGGTCACTTTGTCCACAACAGGAAACCCAGCATGAAGCTGAAAACACAGAGACGACCTTAGTCTTTATGGTCATGCTTTATCCTGTAGTCAGTGGTTGTACCTGAAGGTGTTCATCACCCTCAGAGGATGAATCTCTGTCTGAACCCAGCTGCAGAGGGAGGACAGTTTACAGACCTGAACTTTCAGTAGAGATGTGAGAAGAAGGAGGTGATCGCTCATATTTTTGCATTCCTTTCCTGCTGCTACCATATTTGGTTCACAATTTACCATTACAAATATTGAATGTTTTTTCACTTTAGATCTACATGTAAAGTGAGGGTCCAAGGTCTGAAATGGGGAACATTCAGGTGCAGGTGTTGGCAGTTTCCATTAAATTTATCAGGACCACATGAAAATATGAAGTTTGGAGTTTTTTTAATGTGGAGACATTAGAAGTGAAGGTCTATACAGGAAAAACCTCACAAAAGTCCTTGAAGAGGAACCACAACGATGATTCCTGTGGTTGGAACCCAGTCAGATTCAGGTTGCTCCAGGTTGTTATTATTATTTCTTGTAGGACTTTGAGGTCTCCTGTCAGAGGGACCTCCAGAGAGAGACCTTCACCCAGATCAGATGTTGGATCACCTCAGCTGGCAGTTCTACTCAGAGCTCCCTAAAGATGTATGAGTTCTTTACCGTCTCCACCAGAAGAACCAGCATCTAAACAAAGCTCCAGGAATGATCCTACTTTCTGGAGGTTCAGGACCTTTCAGGGCAGGCGTTTTGCAGTGCTGAAGGGTTTCAATTAGTCAAGTTCTTGCTTTTTCAATGTATAATTTGCAATATTTTAAATCCTGGAACTGACAACGGTTTCAGCTGTTTTTGTTTGTTGCTCCCTGTTCTTCAGAAGCTATCCTTCTAGCCCTGGAGCTACAGAAGAAGTCCTCTGACAGAAGTGCAGACCTTGTTAAGCTTTTAAAATTCATCGACAGTAACAGAGTCTTCCTGTCTGTTCTTTGTTTACATCTCCTGATTGATCAGTCGGAGCTTTACGGGGTTCAGACCGCGATGGAAACTCAGAACACAGTAGGAGCTTTAGTCCACAGAGATCCAGAGCTCTGGATGTTCTCCTGACGCCCCCTGGAGGAAACGGATTTAACTGGAACTCTGAGGAGCAGAGGGTCATCTGGTCTGCAGTCGTTCCATCAGTGAAGTGTTTTACTGGAATTCCTGCTCTGAGCTCAAATACAGAAGGATATTCCAGATCTGCTTCTCTCTGCTTTTAAATACAGTTTTAGCTTTTAACACATATCCTCATTTTTCTTCAAGGATATGAAAGATATAAAAGCTGTAACTGAGGCACATTTACAGAGAAACATCTCATTCTGAAGCGCCTTCACCACAACTTCCTAACAGTTCATACATCTGACACTTTCACTGCTGCTTTGGGTGTTCAGTTGTGTTTAGAAAGTCTATGAGGGCATTTATTTATCTTCTCTGCTGGTTTGTTGGCTTTAAAGCAGGTCGTCTGGCAGCTTAGCAGAGTATTTAGTGTTGTAGAGCTGCAGGTCTAACTACATCCAGAGTTTACAGCAGAGGAACATGAGGACAGTAAATGTGCAACAGAGACTGTTGTGGTCATCAGGGTTTCTAAAAACATCTCTCTGCTCTGTGTTTCCTGTTTCTAAATCAGTGAAACCATGTTGTTCTGCCTGCTAGAAACCACAGAGCTTTAAAATACTCCAATCTGTTCTTAGAGAACTCCCCACAGTTCCAGAGCTGCTGTTCCTCATGGTTCAGTCCTTTTGTTTTAATGGTTGTGTTCTGATTTATCATCTCTAGAAGCTACCTGTTAATATTTCCTGTCTGTGTTTGATTATTTACATCAGCTGTCAGCCTGCACACTTTCATCTTTCTAAAGCCTTTTAAGCAGTTTGTGGCAGTTTTAAGTCATTTTGGACAGAAGATAGAAAGGTTGTGGAGAGAGAGGACAACATGCAGCAGATTTCTATTAACTAGAATCAAAATCAAATCAAATCAAATCAAACTTTATTTATATAGCACTTTTCATACAGTTAAAAATGCAACGCAAAGTGCTTTACAACATTAAAACATTAAAACAAGAAAACCCGTCCCTCCCTCCATATATACATATATGCACACAACTGCAGGAGCACGCACACGTACACACGTCCACACACACATACACACACACACACATACATACACAGACACACACACGCCCACAGACACACACTCCCACCACTGACAGTAGGGAGACATGGCATGGCACTAACGATTGTGGAAAACGCCTCCAATTGGGGTCGTCCACACTGGGAGGAGTCACAGGCCATGACCACTGGGGGCGCTGGTACCCAGACCCCCCGACCCCGACAGACAGGGGGACTCCCACACCGAGGTGGGGAGCCCCCCCCAACCAGCTGGGCCAAAGGGACCCATGGACAGCACCCCCAGTGGGAGACCAGATACAGCCCCCAGTGTGGAGGACCCCCCTGAGGAAACACTGGAGTTAAATAACTAAAAATTTAAAACTACAAGATAGAATAAAAGACCTCAAAGCCAACCTACTGATACCTGCTCATCCAGGTAGAGTTCTCAAACCGTTCTGGACAAGTTGTAGTCATTTTAACAGTTTCTAAGTCATTTTAGGCAAGTTTTCAGTCATATTGGACAAGTTCCTGTGATTTTGGACATTCCCCTTTCATTTTCAACAACATTTATTCCATTTTGGACACGCTGGATTCTTTCTGGACAGTTATTGAGTCATTTTAAACATCTTTTTGTTCAGTAGGAAACATTTCAAGACAAATTTTTAAATCAATTTGGAAAAAGTTTAGTCATTTGTAAGTCTTTTCTGAGCATTGAGAGACATTTCCGAGTTTGAAGTTTGTGTCATTTACGATTGGTTTCGTGTTAATTTAGACAGTTTTTAGTCCTTTTGGATCCCTGCTGTGGCAGACGACTTCTTGTTTCTGACTGGTGCTGAAGAAACGACATCCAGCAGCAACAAGCAGAGCAGGAACCCAGCTGGACTCAGCGACGTCCACATGGCAGCTCCAGACGACTTACAGGTGAGTTCTGCTGCAAGACCAACACATCCACGTCATGTAAGTTTACTTTAAGAGATCATTCTGCTGCATTCCGGCCTGTCATGTCTCCTCTTCTACTCTCCACCTCAGGAAATCACAGCGGCATGTATTAAGCTTGTTGCACCTTTCCAAAACCTTGAATCAGCTTTTGGTGAAATATTTCTTTTGTAATTTTGGACATGTTTTACCTCATTTTCAACACCTGACCCAGGAACTAAAATGTGACCCTAACGGTGCTGATCACCATCATGGTCAGCTGTCCAGTTTCATGACAAACAGAAGAACATGTCAGCGATCAGACAGGCCACTAAATGTTCTTTAGTCAGAATCAAACTAAAACAATTGATGTGAAGAGCTCCATCTGTGCTGCTTTGTTTCCCTGAACCTGTACAGTGGATACATTAATGGAAACTCTATGATTGTTTCATTCTGTCTGTGCTGTATGAGCAGAGAAGACTACATTCACAATAATCAGTCTTTAGTCAGATAATAAACAGGAAACTGCAGCATTTGCAGCTTGGTCCCATGGAAACCAAACTCAGGTCTGTCATACAAAGCTGGTTGCTGTTATCCTGTAATCAGATTACTCAGACTCTACCTGTGTCACTGAACACAGTCAGGCTGTTTCTGCTGATCTGATTGGTTCTCACCTGGTGGGAGGAGCCACGGTCATTAATCCACAACAACGTGTGAAGGAAGAAGCTGGACTGATGCAAAGTCTGGACGAAGAGAAAGGAAGCGAGTTGAAGCAGAAAGCCTCCTCTCCTCCTGGATGTTCTCAGCAGAAAAATGTTAATGTTTGGGTTTGTGGATAAATGACAGACTGTAGAAACACTCCCCGAGTCATCGTCAGCAGCCAGAAGGATGTAGACGGCCCTGTTCTGGAGGAAAACAAACATCTGGAGGTGACCAGACAGAAATAAAACATTAAACTGGAAATTCAGTTTAACCGTTAAAATTCTACTAAGAAGCACTTTTAGCAGTGAAAATAAAAATAGAATTTTAAAACACAATTTTAACCATTTCTCTTTTTTTCTTAACTGTGACCAGCAATCGACTAACTCCAGATAAACTGCTGCTCTCTGTTATGTTTTATAGTGGATTATAGCACAGTAGAACTAATAGAACCACTTTCTATCAAAAACTGTGACCTTTTAATATTATGAATATTATGACATGTAAAAAAACCACAAAATTATAAAAATATGTTAAATCATTAATAATTCAGTTATTCAGCTCAGGATTCACACTGTCCAAGAACTGACCAGCTCCTGTCCAGGTCCTGGTTAGGTCATGAATGCATTTGTACATTAGCTATAACGTGTTCATTTTTGGACGTAAAATGACAACAAACACAATTTGAGGGAGTTTGCAAGCTAGTGGTCCTTAGATACATGTTGGTTCATCCTGCAGATTCTTCTGAGTCTCACAAAATCACGTTTTAGAATAATTTTACGTTGAAACAGGAAGTGCTGCTCATCTGTAATGTCGCCAGCTTTACAATTAATAATAACAGTGTCGTTACCGCCTGTGTCCGCCAGAGGGCAGTAGCGCCCCCTGCTCTGATCTGATCCCACATGAGGCTGAGTTTGGTGATGAAGCTCCCAGTGAACGGGAGGATTTTTTGAGAGGAAGTCAGGCACAGTCATTTCTGGGTCTGTTATCCAACTCTAATGTTTATTTTGGAATCTGTTTTCTAATATTTCTGATCAGTTCAAGCTGTTGGATTTTGTGTTTTGTGCAGTTTTGGTGCCAATGATAAAATTTAGCTGGACATCAATATTTAGAGAATGTGTTTAACTTGTAGAATCTATTATGAGTTGTTTTGAGCTAATAACTTTTCTCTGGTAAGTCGCTGTCTTATTTTCCAAGACGTTACTCCTCTGACTCTGTGACCTGCTGCCTGGATGCTGGACGTGACGCGCTCTGACAAGTAATTAACGTCATATTAACCCGACGTATCAAAGAGTAGATGCTAAACGAGATAGTTATCTGTAGTTTACCTTAGTACTCACGAGAACCCGACACAGTGCAGCACTCTGCTGTGAAGGTGGAGACAAGTGGTGGTGGTGGATTTGCCACAATAACAACAACAATAACAACAAAACAAAAAAAGGAATTTAAAGGAGCGGTGCCTGAATGGATGCACAGGAAACACTGCATACTGTTAATTTAGTGACTTGTGGTCACTTTGCATCTTTTTATGTTGATTTTTGTTTCAGTTTGGTCATTTTTTTGTCTCATCTTGACTGTTTAATATCTGTTTGTTTGTTTTTGGTCATTGTGCATCTTTTTATGTTTATTTGGGTTCATTTTCTTTTTATGGCTATTTTTGCTTCAGTTTGTTCATTTTTGTCTCATTGATAATTTAGTGACTTTAGTGGTAATTTTACTCTTTTTTAAGGTTATTTTTACTTCATTTTGTGTCTCATAATGTTAATTTAGTGAGTTTACTGGTCATTTTTCATCTTTTGATGGCTGTTTTTGCTTCATTTTGTGCCACATCTTGACTGTTTTGCATCTATTAGTAACCATTTTTGCTTCATTTTTGTCAGTTGTCTCATATTGATAATTTAGTGACTTTAGTGGTCATTTTCCTTTTTTAAGGTTGTTTTTGCTTGATTTTGTGTCTCATAATGTCAATTTAAAGACTTTTGTGGTCATTTTGCACCTTTTGATGGTTATTTTTGGCAGATTTTGGTCATTTAATTTGTCTCATAATATTAATTTAGTGAGTTTACTGGTCATTTTTTATCTTTTGATGGCAATTTTTGCTTCAGTTTGGTCATTTTGTGCCTCATCTTGACTGCTTTACATCTATTAGTAACTATTTGTGGATCATTTTGGTCATTTATTTGTCTCATAATGTTAATTTAGTTAGTTTACTGGTCATTTTTCATCTTTTGATGGCTGTTTTTGCTTTGCTTGACTTTAGGGGTCATTTTGCAGCATTTTATGCTTGTTTTTGGTCATTTTTTTGTCTCATACTGTTCATTACGTGACCTAAGTGGTGATTTTTACAAGTCTTTTTCTGGTTATTTTTGCTTGAGTTTGGTTTGTTTTGTGCCCCCATTTGAAGTGTTTTCCATCTCTCTGTAACAGTAAGTTGACTTTAAAGGCAGAATGTGAGAGGAAGCATTCATGTAAAAGTGTATTTGGAGCAGAATCCAGCCTTTCATTCATGAACTGCTCTCTCAGCGATCATCCACGAGGAGGCGCAGTCCCCAGACACGGGGAGTGTGACGTCATCAGTCCCGTTAACATCCACAGTTTAAACAGCTTAAGTAGCTCTCCTCCGTGATTCTCTGTCATGGTTTTATCTTTTAATTTCCCAAGATTCTTTGCGTCCGCGGCACTTCTTCTTTCATTGTTTTATCGGTTGGTAAACAGTGAAGTGTGCCTCCTTAGCGCCGCCAGCTGGTTGGAGTTTGGATCACAACGCCTCTATATACTGTACTCCAGATAAATACTGCAGTAAATGATGGACACTATAGGTTAAATACTGCAATAAATACTGAATACTACATGTAAAATACTGCAGTAAATGATGGACACTATAGGTTAAATACTGCAATAAATACTGAATACTACATGTAAAATACTGCAGTAAATGATGGACACTATAGGTTAAATACTGCAATAAATACTGAATACTACATGTAAAATACTGCAGTAAATGATGGACACTATAGGTTAAATACTGCAATAAATACTGAATACTACATGTAAAATACTGCAGTAAATGATGGACACTATAGGTTAAATACTGCAATAAATACTGAATACTACATGTAAAATACTGCAGTAAATGATGGACACTATAGGTTAAATACTGCAATAAATACTGAATACTACATGTAAAATACTGCAGTAAATGATGGACACTACAACTGAAATACTGCAGAATCTTACATAGAATATTACAGCTTGACATTAATGACTTTAGTGCTCATTTTTCATCTTCATATGGATATTTTGGTGTCATTTTGGTCATTTATTTGTCTCGTTAATTTCGTGACTTTAGTGGTCATTTCTTATCTCTTTATGAATATTTTTGCTTCAGTTTGCTCATTTTTTGTCTCATATTGTTAATTTAGTGACTTTAGTGGTCATTTTCCTCTTTCTTAATGTTATTTTTGCTTGATTTTGTGTCTCATAATGTCAATTTAAAGACTTTTGTGGTCATTTTGCACCTTTTGATGGTTATTTTTGGCTGATTTTGGTCATTTAATTTGTCTCATAATATTAATTTAGTGAGTTTACTGGTCATTTTTCATCTTTTGATGGCAATTTTTGCTTCAGTTTGGTCATTTTGTGCCTCATCTTGACTGTTTTACATCCATTAGTAACTATTTTTGGCTGATTTTTTGTCATTTATTTGTCTCATAATGTTAATTTACTGAGTTTACTGGTCATTTTTCATCTTTTGATTGCAATTTTTTCTTCAGTTTGGTCATTTTGTGCCTCATCTTGACTGTTTTACATCCATTAGTAACTATTTTTGGCTGATTTTTTTGTCATTTATTTGTCTCATAATGTTAATTTACTGAGTTTACTGGTCATTTTTCATCTTTTGATGGCAATTTTTGCTTCAGTTTGGTGATTTTGTGCCTCATCTTGACTGCTTTACATCTATTAGTAACTATTTGTGGATCATTTTGGTCATTTATTTGTCTCATAATGTTAATTTAGTGAGTTTACTGGTCATTTTTCATCTTTTGATGGCTGTTTTTGCTTTGCTTGACTTTAGGGGTCATTTTGCAGCATTTTATGCTTGTTTTTGGTCATTTTTTTGTCTCATACTGTTCATTACGTGACCTAAGTGGTGATTTTTACAAGTCTTTTTCTGGTTATTTTTGCTTGAGTTTGGTTTGTTTTGTGCCCCCATTTGAAGTGTTTTCCATCTCTCTGTAACAGTAAGTTGACTTTAAAGGCAGAATGTGAGAGGAAGCATTCATGTAAAAGTGTATTTGGAGCAGAATCCAGCCTTTCATTCATGAACTGCTCTCTCAGCGATCATCCACTAGGAGGCGGAGTCCCCAGACACGGGGACTGTGACGTCATCAGTCCCGTTGACATCCACAGTTGAAACAGCTTAAGTAGCTGTCCTCCGTGATTCTCTGTCATGGATTTATGTTTTAATTTCCCAAGATTCTTTGCGTCCGCGGCACTTCTTCTTTCATTGTTTTATCGGTTGGTAAACAGTGAAGTGTGCCTCCTTAGCGCCGCCAGCTGGTTGGAGTTTGGATCACAACGTCTCTATATACTGTACTCCAGATAAATACTGCAGTAAATGATGGACACTATAGGTTAAATACTGCAATAAATACTGAATACTACATGTAAAATACTGCAGTAAATGATGGACACTATAGGTTAAATACTGCAATAAATACTGAATACTACATGTAAAATACTGCAGTAAATGATGGACGCTATAGGTTAAATACTGCAATAAATACTGAATACTACATGTAAAATACTGCAGTAAATGATGGACACTATAGGTTAAATACTGCAATAAATACTGAATACTACATGTAAAATACTGCAGTAAATGATGGACACTATAGGTTAAATACTGCAATAAATACTGAATACTACATGTAAAATACTGCAGTAAATGATGGACACTATAGGTTAAATACTGCAATAAATACTGAATACTACATGTAAAATACTGCAGTAAATGATGGACACTACAACTGAAATACTGCAGAATCTTACATAGAATATTTACAGCTTGACATTAATGACTTTAGTGCTCATTTTTCATCTTCATATGGATATTTTGGTGTCATTTTGGTCATTTATTTGTCTCGTTAATTTCGTGACTTTAGTGGTCATTTCTTATCTCTTTATGAATATTTTTGCTTCAGTTTGCTCATTTTTTGTCTCATATTGTTAATTTAGTGACTTTAGTGGTCATTTTCCTCTTTCTTAATGTTATTTTTGCTTGATTTTGTGTCTCATAATGTCAATTTAAAGACTTTTGTGGTCATTTTGCACCTTTTGATGGTTATTTTTGGCTGATTTTGGTCATTTAATTTGTCTCATAATATTAATTTAGTGAGTTTACTGGTCATTTTTCATCTTTTGATGGCAATTTTTGCTTCAGTTTGGTCATTTTGTGCCTCATCTTGACTGTTTTACATCCATTAGTAACTATTTTTGGCTGATTTTTTGTCATTTATTTGTCTCATAATGTTAATTTACTGAGTTTACTGGTCATTTTTCATCTTTTGATGGCAATTTTTGCTTCAGTTTGGTGATTTTGTGCCTCATCTTGACTGCTTTACATCTATTAGTAACTATTTGTGGATCATTTTGGTCATTTATTTGTCTCAAAATGTTAATTTAGTGAGTTTACTGGTCATTTGTCATCTTTTGATGGCTGTTTTTGCTTTGCTTGACTTTAGGGGTGATTTTGCAGCATTTTATGCTTGTTTTTGGTCATTTTTTTGTCTCATACTGTTCATTACGTGACCTAAGTGGTGATTTTTACAAGTCTTTTTCTGGTTATTTTTGCTTGAGTTTGGTTTGTTTTGTGCCCCCATTTGAAGTGTTTTCCATCTCTCTGTAACAGTAAGTTGACTTTAAAGGCAGAATGTGAGAGGAAGCATTCATGTAAAAGTGTATTTGGAGCAGAATCCAGCCTTTCATTCATGAACTGCTCTCTCAGCGATCATCCACTAGGAGGCGCAGTCCCCAGACACGGGGAGTGTGACGTCATTAGTCCCTTTAACACCCACAGTTTAAACAGCTTAAGTAGCTCTCCTCCGTGATTCTCTGTCATGGTTTTATCTTTTAATTTCCCAAGATTCTTTGCGTCCGCGGCACATCTTCTTTCATTGTTTTATCGGTTGGTAAACAGTGAAGTGTGCCTCCTAAGCGCCGCCAGCTGGTTGGAGTTTGGATCACAACGTCTCTATATACTGTACTCCAGATAAATACTGCAGTAAATGATGGACACTATAGGTTAAATACTGCAATAAATACTGAATACTACATGTAAAATACTGCAGTAAATGATGGACACTATAGGTTAAATACTGCAATAAATACCGAATACATGTAAAATACTGCAGTAAATGATGGACACTATAGGTTAAATACTGCAATAAATACTGAATACTACATGTAAAATACTGCAGTAAATGATGGACACTATAGGTTAAATACTGCAATAAATACTGAATACTACATGTAAAATACTGCAGTAAATGATGGACGCTATAGGTTAAATACTGCAATAAATACTGAATACTACATGTAAAATACTGCAGTAAATGATGGACACTATAGGTTAAATACTGCAATAAATACTGAATACATGTAAAATACTGCAGTAAATGATGGACACTATAGGTTAAATACTGCAATAAATACTGAATACTACATGTAAAATACTGCAGTAAATGATGGACACTATAGGTTAAATACTACCTAAGTGGTGATTTTTACAAGTCTTTGTCTGGTCTCATGGGTAACGTGGTCCTCTGTTTCCAGTCTTTATGCTAAGCTAGGCTAACAGTTCTAACCTCTTTCCAGTCTATATGCTAAGCTAGGATAGCTGTTTTCCTCTGTTTCCAGTCTTTATGCTAAGCTAGGCTAACACTTCTAACCTGTTTTGTCTTTCTGCTAACCTAGGCTAACAGTTCTAACCTGTTGTGTCTTTCTGCTAACCTAGGCTAACAGTTCCCACCTGTTGCCAGCCTTTGTGCGAAGGTAAGCTAACAGTTTCCCACCTATTTCCAGTCTTTGCTAAACTAGGCTAACATTTCTAACCTGTTTCCAGCCTTTGTGCGAAGCTAAGCTAACAGTTCCCACCTGTTTCCAGTCTTTGCTAAACTAGGCTAACAGTTCTAACCTGTTTCCAGTCTTTGTGCTAAGCTAAGCTACCTTGGAGACTATTTGTCTGTGAGTAAAACGTGTACATAAGCACAAATAGAAATGTCATGTTAGAAGTTTGTTATAATTTGTCAAGTAGTTGAAATATGTCATACAGTGTTGTTAGAAAGCCCTCATATTTTGATCATGATGTTGTATGGGTTGCGTTATAGTTGTATTTCCTCCCTTGTTGAGCTAATCGGATCTTTGTATTTTTTTACGTAATGTCCTTGAACGCACCTCGTGTGTGACGTAGCTTTTCTCCATCGTTGCAGCACAGTTGTTAGCTAGTTCTATCCTGTGCACATGTCTGAACTGGATGCATGTTGCATTTTTTCTTCCTTAACCTGCTGTGTGTAAATGATGAAGGTGAGTGGTCATGTGTTCCAGCAGTAGAGCATGATTATGCACTGTTTAGTGTTACTTGTTGATCGTTTAGCGACACTTTACAGGACGGACGTTAGCTTAGCAATTAGCCCACCATGATGTCTGTCCGAGTGGGTTTGGCTACATTGCTACCGTCATGTGATTGAAATGCTGAGCCATGCATAATATTTTGCCCTTCGTTATTGTGTTTATGTGCATTTGTGTTACTGTTTGATAGTATAATTATTATTGTGGTTACATTTATGCTGAATGTCTTACTGATTCAGTATTCCTGTTTGTGATGTTTCAGAACCACAGCTAGCCACAGTTATCCACGAGTAGCCACAGTTGTCTACAGTGCAGCACAGAGTTATCTGCAACAACAGTAAACATCATTAACCTGGAAAGTCTGGCTGCCGTGTTCTTTAACGGGGACACCTTCATACCTTGTGCCACTCTGAAAATACCTACCTGGAGAACCCTCACTCGCGGTTAGAGGGTTAGAGTTGGAATTATATGTCGGTGAACGGTTTCTGTTGGGTTTGGTACATGTCTAATACGTGCTGTGTTCATGAATGTGTCAGTGCTTGTATAGTGATTTATTTCTTTTCTCTGTTGTTGTTGTTGTCTTTTGTCTATTTCAGTTTTACAATATTGACCTGAGTCAAGCTCAAGTAAACCATCATCATGTACTGTAATACTGGTGATTTTAATGATTTTAATTCTTCTTCTTCTTATTGTTTTTTTTTTCCTCCGTATTTTAATCATGTTTTAACTGTGTAATTTCATAACTGTGTTTTGTATTTGGGGGGCTGCACAGTGGCGTAGTGGTTAGCACTTCCGCCTTGCAGCGAGAAGATCCCTGGTTCGCGTCCCGGCTTTCCCGGGATCTTTCTGCATGGAGTTTGCATGTTCTCCCTGTGCATGCGTGGGTTTTCTCCGGGTACTCCGGCTTCCTCCCACAGTCCAAAAATATGCTGAGGTTAATTGATTACTCTAAATTGCCCGTAGGTGTGAATGTGAGAGTGATTGTTTGTCTTTGTATGTGGCCCTGCGACAGACTGGCGACCTGTCTAGGGTGTCCCCTGCCTTCGCCCGAGTCAGCTGGGATAGACTCCAGCCCCCCCGCGACCCTAGTGAGGATTAAGCGGTGTATAGATAATGGATGGATGGAGGGATGTTTTGTATTTGCTGCTGCCTATCTTGGCCAGGACTTCCTTGAAAAAGAGGTTCTTAATATCAACAGGATCTCTCTTGGTTAAGTAAAGGTTAAATAAAATCAAAATGGAAAAAAAAATAATGATTTAATTGTTTTCTTGACTGGTGCTCCTATACATAGCAACACCAGTAAAGAAACACACAAAAAAAAAACTATAGTGAACATTGAAAAACATCATAAACTAGCTTTCATTAGGAAATAGCTGTCAACACTTGGAATCCAGTTTTCCCCTTGTAGCAGCTCAAGGCCGTGTTTGCACTGTGTGTTTGCTGAAAGTGAGGCGATCCTGGAGTCGCTTTGGGTGGAGAATAATATACAAACCAACTAATCTCTTAATATGTCGGTTTGTGCCTAATACTGAATATTGTTTTATGTGTGTTAAATATAGGTGATATTCACTTCTGAAAAGTCTGGTACGAAGCTGATACTTCATTTATAGTGTAGGGTTACAACCTATATTCACAAGAGATTTACATTAAAAGCGACCAATGATTGAAAGAGCAAAACCCATATCTCGTGTCAAAAGGAACTCATCTTAACCTAAATATGTGTTTTCTTGGACTGTTGCTTGCTTTTATAGCAATTTTGAGCCACTACAACATATCTTCCTTGTGCGCGTTGGGCTTAGGGGTTAGGACACATGAGAATCAAGAATCTTCATTGTCATTGTGTTTCCCCACAGCGAAATTACAATTGGTGACTCCAAGCTATATATAAAATAGAAAAAGGTACACTATGTCAAATACATTTTTAAAAAAAATACTTAAAGATATAAATTGTAAACAGTCTTAGTGCACATGAGCAGTAGGATGGGTGATAAAGTGCAGTCCAGTGCAAGACTCAGTTCTTTATTCCACATAGTGTATCTGTTGTATGTGTAGCGGGGAAATGGATTGGACAGCTCTTGGATAAAAACTGAAACAGTATGGGTACCACAGAATGATAAAACTGTTCTAAAAAGCTGTGATGAATCTGTTTATAATTGTGCATCTTGTCCATTTGAATCCTAATATCATTCCAAGGTAACACTGGTTGTCCAAATCTTTTTTTAAGTAACCATTTGCTGTTGCTCATCTGTTAGACAAAAGCACAACCAGTGCAATGAAACAATGAAAACTTGTGTAAGGGTTTTTGTTTAGTTTTTCCTGTTTTTCCTCTCATCTCCGCAGCCGTGCAGTGTCCAGGCAGTACCAGAAGGAGACGCTCTGCTGAACTGTTGAAGCGTAAAGCTCAGCTGGGTGAGTGTCCCCTCATCATGATTTGTTTAGCCAAGAACAAGCGGGATGAGCACTTCTCCCACCTGACGGGTGATTTGCACTAACTGAGATTAGTCGGTATATAATTTCTGCACATCTTTCAGTGCTTTCTACCTTTAGGCTGACTTGTTGTGTATAGTGATCTCATAATAATAATAATAATTCATTGGATTAATTGACAAGCTTCAGGGGAGAAGAACCCACAGCAAGCTGACATGGAAATGTTATGAGACCGTTGTGTTAGAAAGCAGTTGCTGTTTTACACACTAGTGCTTAATATTTATTTGCATTTGGTCTGGAAGAGTCTTTTCCATGTCTAGAACAAACATTTGTCTTTTTTTCTGCTAAATTTGTAATTTTCTTCACACACTCTTCACCAACTTTGTCTGGCATTTCAGTCCTTTATTAAATGTGCTCTTAAATACAAAAGAAGCTAAACAGCTGAACGAAACTGGCAGATTTGACAATGATTCTAATGAGGTTCTGCACTAGCAGTTACAAGTGCAATGTATAATGACATTGGACTTTATCAACTGTTGATTTAGAAAAAGAAAAAAGAGTTCTGAGGGTTGGGTTTCTTTCTGATGACTGGTTGCTCGTCTCTTGTCCTTGTGCCTTCAGAGAGCCACTACAAGGAGAAGCTGCAGCATCGCTGCTGTAAGACGGCCTCAGGGAGATCCCGATGCCGTATTCCTGCACGCGACGTTCCCTCTACATCACTGAGGGCTGGGAATGCATCCGAGCTTTCCGACACTGCTGCGCCACTTACAGGGACCAGGTGTTTGACACAGAGATTCCCCACCTCCTCTCAACCCTGGACTGTCAGTCATACTTCCAGACGAGAGAAAATAACGCTCTCCCGATATAACTTTGGTAATTACTGCACCTCAGCTTTATCAACTGTGTATCCAGTTAGCTGCAAAGGTTTAGTTAGCTGTTATACACAGTTAGCTGGATATCTTGAAACTTTTTAACACAATGCTTTTAAATTTAGTGCTATATTTATCATGTTCACCAGGTTTTAGCAGGCAAACCTTTGCTAACTAACCCTGCTCAACACATTAGTACAGTTGAGACTAACGATTGGCTTTTATCACAAACCAAAGTGTTCGATACATTAATGCCAAATACAGACTTTTCATTTAGAGCAAGTTTTGGAGCCCTGGTAGCATGTTGGAGTGATTCACATTCCTACCAGTGGCTTCAGATTTTTTCACAGATTCATAAATAGTGCCACAAAAATGCAACAATGTGTCAAGAAAGAAAAGAAGGAAGAATTCGTGCAAGTTAACACATAAAAATAATTCCCGAAATTAGCATTGCGAATGTATCAAGAAGGACGAAGCACACCAAGACGTCTGTTGGACCTCAGGGGCAGACTTACACATATAGAGTTTTGGTGAGAAAAAATCTGTTCCTAACTTGAATTTCTTCTCGTAGACCTCGTAGACCCACCCCCACATATGGACGTATTCAAATAGATTGGGGACGTACACTTTTGTTGTCATCTTTTGTTGTTTGTCTCACGTTTTGTCGTTCTGTTTCTTGTTTTTGTCGTTTTCTGTTTCCTTTTTGTCTCATTTGTGTTTTTTGTCTTATTTTTGTCAGTTTGTGTTTTGCTTTATTCATTGTTTTTGTGTATCCTTTCTGTGGCTTTGTGTTTTTTGTCTCGCTTGTGTTGTTAGTCTAATTTTTGTCGCTTTGTTCTCTCTTTTGTCATTTTTTGTCTTATTTTGGTTGTTTGTCCATTTTTTGTTGCTTTGTAACTTGTTTGTCCAATTTTTTGTCCCTTTTTTGTTGCCTGTGTCATTATGTTGTCATCATGTTTCCATCCTCTGCAGGAACGCAGACAGTTCATAGTGGCAAGCCTGAACTGGAGTCAGTTGTGCCAAACTCTGTGCCAGAGACATTCATCAATGTCAGAGGTAGGTTACCTCTCCGTCAGTGACCAACAGCCGATGAGGATTAAAATTAACTTCAGTGATATGACTGATTCCTAATTCCTCCTCTTCCTTTCTTTCCAGGCAGTGTGTGTTGGCAGACAGCATTGATAACTCAATCAGCGAGGACTCTCTGGCGTCTCTGATCGAATGCCTGTGGCTGTGTGGAGCAGAACTTGGCCTCCATCACTCTGCCACTCATTTCCACCCTGTACCTGGACCGAAGCAACAGCTGGGAGAGTGTAGGAGTGCAACGCAAGGCTGAGGCTATCCGATACATCAGGAGAGGTGAAACAGAGAGAGAACACAGGAATAAGTGGATTTGTTACAAGTCAACAGGATATCTACTAGAAAATGAAATGAATAAAATAGGTAAACTGGATGGGATAAATAAATGTATTAATTTTGTGGTGTATGTGGAAAAAAGGATGGCTGGATTGTTGGATACATAGCTGAACAAAGGGTTAGCTGATGGATGGATGGATGGATGATGGATGGACGGACAGACGGGTGGGTGGACGGATGATAATCAGTTTATTTCAAAGATGAACTGTAGCCTCTTCGGTAGTTAGATGGTTTGTTAGCTAACTGGACAGAAAGATGGATGATTTTGGAACAAATAATTTTTCACAGTGCAAGTCAAACTTTCTCAATCCTTGTATCTTTTTTTGAATTCTTTGTGTTGTTTTCAGGCTATGAGAACCAGCTGGCATACAGAAGGAGCGCTGGCTCCTGTGTCTCTGTACGGCGGATACGGGGCACAGGAGCAAGCACATGGTACTACCTAAATATTACATTTTCTGTTTCTAATCACTCTCTCAACTCATGAGCTAAGAGTATTTCAGTTTCATTGGTGACATTGAATTAGTTTTTTTTCAGAACCCAAGAGTTGGGTTTATCCAATAATGTGGATTTTAAGCTACACTGGACAAAAAAAAAAAGAGTAAATACGTCCATGCATAAAATGAACTACTGGAGAAAACTAATTTAAACCACTTTGCCTGATAAACAGTGTACGTTAGATCATAGGTGAGTGACTAAATGTTGGCTAATCTGAGGCTACTCAATGTCAGGATCACAGCGTACGTGGTGAAGGTGTGGCTGATGATGGCCGTTTTGCCATCATCGGCATCAACCAGCAACAAGTGTGTGACCTCTGCTCTACCTGGTGAAGAATAAATTCCGGCATAGAGAGAAAATCTACGTAGAAGACAACCCCGTTTACAGCACGACCATGACTGTAAGACACTTACACACGCCTCTAATACACCATGTTTAGCTCTAGTCCTTGCTTCTTTTCCCATGTAAATTATTGGAATTCATTGTTATCCAATCCTCTGTACCTTTTGTATTCAAGGGCCATAAACGTTATGTTAAATAGTAAAACAGAAACAGCTGTGACATCTGAGGCCTTTTTGTTGCTTGATGACTTGATAGTCACTTAATCTTAAGCTAACCCCCCAATTTTTTAAACAAATGATGCTTAAGATTAAAAACTATACAAGCAATAACCCTATAAAAAATAACAAGATCACACTGGTCATATATCTTTTGAGTATAGAGGCCTGTCTTTAAATCAGTGTCTGTTGATGTTAATGTGGAGTTTGTATGTTGTCTCTGTGTTTAACGCAGATGCTGCAGCTCTCTCCACACTGCAAAGACATGCAGGTCATGGTAACGGACCTCTCTTAATAGTCTGAATGCAACGTGAATGTGAACATGAATTGTTGTTTGTCTACTATATGAATGATGGGCAACCTGTGCAGGGTGAGCACCACCTCTCCTCCATTTTCAGCTGGCAAGGGCTGGGACAGGCTCCAGCCAGACACAGGCGTAAAAACTCAATTCTTCTTTAAAATGCACACTTTCATTTAAAGGTTGAGTAAGGAATGAGGTATTATCAGGTAAAATAATTGGAAAATATATTTTTTGTCATCTTTTAAAAAAAAAAACTTTAAGCAAAGTTTACTTTAATTCAATGCAGCAACAAGTGTAATCTATAATTTCTCTATAATTACTCTGCTGACTGACTAGAGTCGATACAGAACAGGTGTTTTGGAGTTCACTTTAAAAGGCATCATGAGAAACATAAAACATTACAAGCTGAGGCTGACATGCAAAAAGTAGGCTGAGGAGTTATATATAAAAATCATGGGATTCACAACTTAGAACCAACTTGACGTGATGTCTAAAAGCTTTCCAGAGTTTATTCAAAGCCTCTTTTGCTATCCGTGTCTCCAGGGTGGTCTCTGTGGTGACGACCAGAGACAACTCTGACCGCCTTTGTCCACATCGGTCCCACATTTGTCCACAATGCGCTCAAGCAGGCAGGGCTCCACTGCAGCAGTCCAGGTGTAAATGTGGAGGTAATTATGGAAGTCAGCATTATTGTTATGTATAGCAGTTGTCTTTAGTCTTCTGTGCATTATTATTTTTCTAATGAGAAGTGATTGTATCAAAGCTATCATCTGCCCGTCTGCTGTAGGAAGCCATGCCGTTCAACATCAGCCTACTTGAAGAGAGCTCTGACGAAGCCTGTGGGAGAGGAGACCATACACGGTGGCCATTGCCTCTTATGCCTGGCTTTGGACGGCTTGCCCACCACTCTTCATGAACTTTTACTCAGAGGTGCAGCTCCAGGTATGCCTTGTTTCATTTGTCCAAAAAAAAGGCACATACAACTCTCATCTGCTAGAACTTTGAGTTTTCACATTTTATTTTCTGGAGAGACAATAAATCCTTCCTCCAAAGTCCTTAAAATGAAATTCATCTTTTCATCTGAGTCTTGGCAGAAATGGAATCTTGTGTTATTTTTCCCCAACATGTGAACTATCCTTCAAGTTGCTTCAATTTTTTATTTCAGTGTTTTTTAAACTGCATTTTTTTCCCCCTGGTGCAATTAGTTTATTGAATTCAAATGTCAGATCTCACTATTGTTGAAGTCTGGTGCACAAGTAAACAGAGGAATTTGATAATTATTCATAATGCATTTGCCGCTGCACAAGGTTCAGGTTTGGATCAGGCAGGTTAGTGACAATTACTGATGCTGTCTCTTTCAGATGTGCACTCTGTCTGAACTAGCATCCTGCTCACTTTTTCTGTAAAGTCACAGTGGCTTAGTCGGGAGTACCAATGGCCCTTTAGCAGTTCCATGTCATCACTTTTCCAACGTGACACAGTCAAATCTCTT
>PYAM01000280.1:0-28021 GCA_003047355.2 Amphiprion percula | reverse complement strand
GCACGGAGAACCCGAGACACGGAAGCCACCACAGCCCGGAGAACCCGAGACAGCGGAGGCGACCACAGCCCGGAGAACCCGAGACAGCGAAGCGACCACAGCACGGAGAACCCGAGACAGTGGAGGCGACCACAGCCCGGAGAACCCCAGACAGCGGAGGCGACCACAGCACGGACAACCCAAGACAGCGGAGGCGACCACAGCCCGGAGAACCCAAGACAGCGGAGGCGACCACAGCCCGGAGAACCAAGACAGCGGAGGCGACCCAGTCCGGGGAACCCAAGACAGCGGAGGCGACCTGAGCTCAGAGAGGCAAAGAGAAAGAGAGCAGAGACAGACAGAAAGGAGAAGCTCAAAGACATAAACAAACAGAGGTCAAAGAGAGAGACAGAGAGAAAAGCTCAGAGAGAGAGACAGATAGAAAGAGTTCAGAGATCCGAAAACAGCGGAGGCCACCAAAGGTAGAGGGGACAGACAGACAAAGGTCAGTCAGAAAGACAGAGTTTAGAGAACCCAAGACAGCGGTGCGCCACAGCCCAGAGAACCCAAGAAAGCAGATGCGACCACAGCCCGGAGAACCCAAGACAGCGGAAGCGACCAGAGCTCAGAGAACCCAAGACAGCGGAGGCGACCAGAGCTCAGAGAGACAAGCGGACAGTCAGCAGAGACAGACAGACAGACAGACAAAGGTCAGAGAGAAGACAGACAGAGTTCAGAGAACCCAAGACAGCGGAACGACCACAGCACGGAGAACCCAAGACAGCGGAGGCGACCACAGCCCGGAGAACCCAAGACAGCGGAGGCGACCACAGCATGGAGAACCCAAGACAGCGGAGGCGACCACAGCCCGGAGAACCCAAGACAGCGGAGACGACCACAGCCTGGAGAACCCAAGACAGGGGAAGCGACCAGAGCCCGGAGAACCCAAGACAGCGGAGGCGACCCCAGTCCGGAGAACCCAAGACAGGGGAAGCGACCAGAGCCCGGAGAACCCAAGACAGCGGAAGCAATCAGAGCTCAGAGAGACAAACAGACAGAGAGCAGAGACAGACAGCACGGAGAACCCAAACAGCGGAGGCGACCACAGCCCGGAGAACCCAAGACAGCGGAGGCGACCACAGCCCGGAGAACCCAAGACAGCGGAAGCGACCACAGCCCGGAGAAACCCAAGACAGCGGAGGCGACCACAGCACGGAGAACCCAAGACAGCGGTGGTGACCACAGCCCGGAGAACCCAGACAGCGGAGACGACCACAGCCCGGAGAACCCAAGACAGTGGAGGCGACCCCAGTCCGGAGAACCCAAGACAGCGGAGGCGACCGCAGCCCGGAGAACCCAAGACAGTGGAAGCGACCACAGCACGGAGAACCCGACAGCGGAAGCGACGAAAGCCCGGAGAACCCGAGACAGCGGAGGCGACCACAGCCCGGAGAACCCAAGACAGCGGAAGCGACCACAGCACGGAGAACCCAAGACAGCGGAGGCGACCACAGCACGGAGAACCCAAGACAGCGGAGGCGACCACAGCCCGGAGAACCCAAGACAGCGGAAGCGACCACAGCCCGGACAACCCAAGAAGGCGGAGGAAACCACAGCCGGAGAACCCAAGACAGCGGAAGCGACCACAGCCCGGAGAACCCAAGACAGCGGAGGCGACCACAGTCCGGAGAACCCAAGACAGCGGAGGCGACCACAGCACGGAGAACCCAAGACAGTGGAAGCGACCACAGCACGGAGAACCCAAGACAGCGGAGGCGACCACAGCCTGGAGAACCCAAGACAGCGGAGACGACCACAGCCCGGAGAACCCAAGACAGGGGAAGCGACCAGAGCCCGGAGAACCCAAGACAGCGGAAGCAATCAGAGCTCAGAGAGACAAACAGACAGAGAGCAGAGACAGACAGAAAGGAAAAGCTGAAAGACATAAACAAACAGAGGTCAAAGAGACAGACAGAGAGAAAAAGCTCAGAGAGAGAGACAGATAGAAAGAGTTCAGAGATCCGAAAACAGCGGAGGCCACCAGAGGTAGAGGGGACAGACAGACAAAGGTCAGACAGAAAGACAGAGTTTAGAGAACCCAAGACAGCGGTGGCGACCACAGCCCAGAGAACCCAAGAAAGCAGATGCGACCACAGCCCGGAGAACCCAAGACAGCGGAAGCGACCAGAGCTCAGAGAACCCAAGACAGCGAAGGCGACCAGAGCTCAGAGAGACAAGCGGACAGTCAGCAGAGACAGACAGACAGACAGACAAAGGTCAGCGAGAAAGACAGACAGAGTTCAGAGAACCCAAGACAGCGGAAGCGACCACAGCACGGAGAACCCAAGACAGCGGAGGCGACCACAGCCCGGAGAACCCAAGACAGCGGAGGCGACCACAGCCCGGAGAACCCAAGACAGCGGAGACGACCACAGCCCGGAGAACCCAAGACAGGGGAAGCGGCCAGAGCCCGGAGAACCCAAGACAGCGGAGGCGACCCCAGTCCGGAGAACCCAAGACAGGGGAAGCGACCAGAGCCCGGAGAACCCAAGACAGCGGAAGCAATCAGAGCTCAGAGAGACAAACAGACAGACAGCAGAGACAGACAGCACGGAGAACCCAAGACAGCGGAGGCGACCACAGCCCGGAGAACCAAGACAGCGGAGGCGACCACAGCCCGGAGTACCCAAGACAGCGGAGGCGACCACAGCCCGGAGAACCCAAGACAGGGGAAGCGACCAGAGCCCGGAGAACCCAAGACAGCGGAAGCAATCAGAGCTCAGAGAGACAAACAGACAGAGAGCAGAGACAGACAGAAAGGAAAAGCTGAAAGACATAAACAAACAGAGGTCAAAGAGACAGACAGAGAGAAAAAGCTCAGAGAGAGAGACAGATAGAAAGAGTTCAGAGATCCGAAAACAGCGGAGGCCACCAGAGGTAGAGGGGACAGACAGACAAAGGTCAGACAGAAAGACAGAGTTTAGAGAACCCAAGACAGCGGTGGCGACCACAGCCCAGAGAACCCAAGAAAGCAGATGCGACCACAGCCCGGAGAACCCAAGACAGCGGAAGCGACCAGAGCTCAGAGAACCCAAGACAGCGAAGGCGACCAGAGCTCAGAGAGACAAGCGGACAGTCAGCAGAGACAGACAGACAGACAGACAAAGGTCAGCGAGAAAGACAGACAGAGTTCAGAGAACCCAAGACAGCGGAAGCGACCACAGCACGGAGAACCCAAGACAGCGGAGGCGACCACAGCCCGGAGAACCCAAGACAGCGGAGGCGACCACAGCCCGGAGAACCCAAGACAGCGGAGACGACCACAGCCCGGAGAACCCAAGACAGGGGAAGCGACCAGAGCCCGGAGAACCCAAGACAGCGGAGGCGACCCCAGTCCGGAGAACCCAAGACAGGGGAAGCGACCAGAGCCCGGAGAACCCAAGACAGCGGAAGCAATCAGAGCTCAGAGAGACAAACAGACAGACAGCAGAGACAGACAGCACGGAGAACCCAAGACAGCGGAGGCGACCACAGCCCGGAGAACCCAAGACAGCGGAGGCGACCACAGCCCGGAGAACCCAAGACAGCGGAGGCGACCACAGCCCGGAGAACCCAAGACAGGGGAAGCGACCAGAGCCCGGAGAACCCAAGACAGCGGAAGCAATCAGAGCTCAGAGAGACAAACAGACAGAGAGCAGAGACAGACAGAAAGGAAAAGCTGAAAGACATAAACAAACAGAGGTCAAAGAGAGAGACAGAGAGAAAAAGCTCAGAGAGAGAGACAGATAGAAAGAGTTCAGAGATCCGAAAACGGCGGAGGCCACCAGAGGTAGAGGGGACAGACAGACAAAGGTCAGACAGAAAGACAGAGTTTAGAGAACCCAAGACAGCGGTGGCAACCACAGCCCAGAGAACCCAAGAAAGCAGATGCGACCACAGCCCGGAGAACCCAAGACAGCGGAAGCGACCAGAGCTCAGAGAACCCAAGACAGCGGAGGCGACCAGAGCTCAGAGAGACAAGCGGACAGTCAGCAGAGACAGACAGACAGACAGACAAAGGTCAGCGAGAAAGACAGACAGAGTTCAGAGAACCCAAGACAGCGGAGGCGACCACAGCACGGAGAACCCAAGACAGCGGAGGTGACCACAGCCCGGAGAACCCAAGACAGCGGAGGCGACCACAGCCCGGAGAACCCAAGACAGCGGAGGCGACCCCAGTCCGGAGAACCCAAGACAGCGGAGGCGACCGCATCCCGGAGAACCCAAGACAGTGGAAGCGACCATAGCACGGAGAACCCAAGACAGCGGAGGCGACCGCTGCCCGGAGAACCCAAGACAGCGGAAGCGACCACAGCACGGAGAACCCAAGACAGCGGAGGCGACCACAGCACGGAGAACCCAAGACAGCGGAGGCGACCACAGCCCGGAGAACCCAAGACAGCGGAGGCGACCACAGCCCGGAGAACCCAAGACAGCGGAGGCGACCACAGCCCGGAGAACCAAGACAGCGGAGGCGACCCCAGCCCGGAGAACCCCAAGACAGCGGAGGCGACCACAGCCCGGAGAACCCAAGACAATGCGGAAGCGACCACAGCCACCGGAGGAACCCGAGACAGCGGAGGCGACCACAGCCCGGGACAGCGGAGGGACCAAGCCCGGAACCGAGACAGCGGAAGCGACCACAGCACGGAGAACCCAAGACAGCGGAGGCGACCACAGCCCGGGAGAACCCAAGACAGCGGAGGCGACCACAGCACGGAGAACCCAAGACAGCGGAGGCGACCACAGGCCCGGAGAACCCAAGACAGCGGAGTCGACCACAGCCCGGAGAACCCAAGACAGCGGAGGCGACCCCAGTCCGGAGAACCCAAGACAGCGGAGGCGACCACAGCCCGCGAGAACCCAAGACAGCGGAAGCAACCACAGCCCGGAGAACCCGAGACAGCGGAGGCGACCACAGCCCGGAGAACCCGAGACAGCGGAAGCGACCACAGCACGGAGAACCCAAGACAGCGGAGGCGACCACAGCCCGGAGAACCCAAGACAGCGGAGGCGACCACAGCCCGGAGAACCCAAGACAGCGGAAGCGACCACAGCCCGGACAACCCAAGAAGCGGAGGAAACCACACCCGGAGAACCCAAGACAGCGGAAGCGACCACAGCCCGGAGAACCCAAGACAGCGGAGGCGACCACAGTCCGGAGAACCCAAGACAGCGGAGGCGACCACAGCACGGAGAACCCAAGACAGTGGAAGCGACGCACAGCACGGAGAACCCAAGACAGCGGAGGCGACCACAGCCCGGAGAACCCAAGACAGCGGAGACGACCACAGCCCGGAGAACCCAAGACAGGGGAAGCGACCAGAGCCCGGAGAACCCAAGACAGCGGAAGCAATCAGAGCTCAGAGAGACAAACAGACAGAGAGCAGAGACAGACAGAAAGGAAAAGCTGAAAGACATAAACAAACAGAGGTCAAAGAGAGAGACAGAGAGAAAAAGCTCAGAGAGAGAGACAGATAGAAAGAGTTCAGAGATCCGAAAACAGCGGAGGCCACCAGAGGTAGAGGGGACAGACAGACAAAGGTCAGACAGAAAGACAGAGTTTAGAGAACCCAAGAAAGCAGATGCGACCACAGCCCGGAGAACCCAAGACAGCGGAAGCGACCAGAGCTGAGAGAACCCAAGACAGCGGAGGCGACCAGAGCTCAGAGAGACAAGCGGACAGTCAGCAGAGACAGACAGACAGACAGACAAAGGTCAGAGAGAAATACAGACAGAGTTCAGAGAACCCAAGACAGCGGAAGCGACCACAGCACGGAGAACCCAAACAGCGGAGGCGACCACAGCCCGGAGAACCCAAGACAGTGGAGGCGACCACAGCCCGGAGAACCCAAGACAGGGGAAGCGACCAGAGCCCGGAGAACCCAAGACAGCGGAGGTGACCCCAGTCCAGAGAACCCAAGACAGGGGAAGCGACCAGAGCCCGGAGAACCCAAGACAGCGGAAGCGACCACAGCCCGGAGAACCCGAGACAGCGGAGGAAACCACAGCCGGAGAACCCCAAGACAGCGGAAAGCGACCACAGCACGGAGAACCCAAGACAGCGGAGGCGACCACAGCACGGAGAACCCAAGACAGCGGAGGCGACCACAGCCCGGACAACCCAAGACAGCGGAGACGACCACAGCACGGAGAACCCAAGACAGCGGAGGCGACCACAGCCTGGAGAACCCAAGACAGCGGGAGACTGACCGCAGCCCGGAGAACCCAAGACAGTGGAAGCGACCACAGCACGGAGAACCCAAGACAGCGGAGGCGACCGCTGCCCGGAGAACCCAAGACAGCGGAAGCGACCACAACCCGGGAGAACCCAAGACAGCGGAGGCGACCACAGCACGGAGAACCCAAGACAGCGGAGGCGACCACAGCCCGGAGAACCCAAGACAGCGGAGGCGACCACAGCCCGGAGAACCCAAGACAGCGGAGGCGACCCCAGTCCGGAGAACCCAAGACAGCGGAGGCAACCACAGCCCAGAGAACCCAAGACAGTGGAAGGGACCACAGCCCGGAGAAACCCAAGACAGCGGAAGCGACCAAAGCCCGGAGGAACCCGAGACAGCGGAGGCGACCACAGCCCGGAGAACCCGAGACAGCGGAAGCGACCAAAGCACGGAGAACCCAAGACAGCGGAGGCGACCACAGCCCGGAGAACCCAAGACAGCGGAGGCGACCACAGCCCGGAGAACCCAAGACAGCGGAAAGCGACCACAGCCCGGAAAACCCAAGAAGGCGGAGGAAACCACAGCCGGAGAAACCCAAGACAGCGGAAGCGACCACAGCCCGGAGAACCCAAGACAGCGGAGGCGACCAAAGCCCGGAGAACCCAAGACAGCGGAGGCGACCACAGCCCGGAGAACCCAAGACAGCGGAGACGACAACAGCCCGGAGAACCCAAGACAGGGGAAGCGACCAGAGCCCGGAGAACCCAAGACAGCGGAAGCGACCAGAGCTCAGAGAACCCAAGACAGCGGAGGCGACCAGAGCTCAGAGAGACAAGCGGACAGAGAGCAGAGACAGACAGACATAAAGACAAAGGTCAGAGAGAAAGACAGACAAAGTTCAGAGAACCCAAGACAGCGGAAGCGACCACAGCACGGAGAACCCAAGACAGCGGAGGCGACCACAGCCCGGAGAACCCAAGACAGCGGTGGCGACCACAGCATGGAGAACCCAAGACAGCGGAGGCGGACCCACAGCCCGGGAGAACCCAAGACAGCGGAGGCGACCACAGCCCGGAGAACCCAAGACAGCGGAGGCGACCCCAGTCCGGACAACCCAAGACAGCGGAGGCGACCACAGCCCGGAGAAACCCAAGACAGCGGAAGCGACCACAGCACGGAGAACCCGAGGACAGCGGAAGCCACCAAAGCCCGGAGAACCCGAGACAGCGGAGGCGACCACAGCCCGGAGAACCTGAGACAGCGGAAGCGACCACAGCACGGAGAACCCGAGACAGTGGAGGCGACCACAGCCCGGAGAACCCCAGACAGCGGAGGCGACCACAGCACGGAGAACCCAAGACAGCGGAGGCGACCACAGCCCGGAGAACCCAAGACAGCGGAGGCGACCACAGCCCGGAGAACCCAAGACAGCGGAGGCGACCCCAGTCCGGGGGAACCCAAGACAGCGGAGGCGACCTGAGCTCAGAGAGGCAAAGAGAAAGAGAGCAGAGACAGACAGAAAGGAGAAGCTCAAAGACATAAACAGAGGTCAAAGAGACAGACAGAAAGAAAAAGCTCAGAGAGAGAGACAGATAGAAAGAGTTCAGAGATCCGAAAACAGCGGAGGCCACCAGAGGTCAAGGGGAAAGACAGACAAAGGTCAGAGAGAAAGACAGAGTTTAGAGAACCAAAGACAGCGGAGGCGACCACAGCCCGGAGAACCCAAGACAGCGGAGGCGACCACAGCCCGGAGAACCCAAGACAGGGGAAGCGACCACAGCACGGAGAACCCAAGACAGCGGAGGCGACCACAGCCCGGAGAACCCAAGACAGCGGAGGCGACCACAGCCCGGAGAACCCAAGACAGCGGAAGCGACCACAGCCCGGAGAACCCAAGACAGCGGAAGCGACCAAAGCCCAGAGAACCCGAGACAGCGGAGGCGATCACAGCCCGGAGAACCCGAGACAGCGGAAGCGACCACAACACGGACAACCCAAGACAGCGGAGGCAACCACAGCCCGGAGAACCCAAGACAGGGGAAGCGACCACAGCACGGAGAACCCAAGACAGCGGAGGCGACCACAGCCCGGAGAACCCAAGACAGCGGAAGCGACCACAGCCCGGAGAACCCAAGACAGCGGAGGCGACCACAGCACGGAGAACCCAAGTCAGCGGAGGTGACCACAGCCCGGAGAACCCAAGACAGCGGAGGCGACCACAGCCCGGAGAACCCAAGACAGCGGAGGCGACCCCAGTCCGGAGAACCCAAGACAGCGGAGGCGACCGCAGCCCGGAGAACCCAAGACAGTGGAGGCGACCACAGCACGGAGAACCCAAGACAGCGGAGGCGACCGCTGCCCGGAGAACCCAAGACAGCGGAAGCGACCACAGCCCGGAGAACCCAAGACAGCGGAGGCGACCACAGCACGGAGAACCCAAGACAGCGGAGGCGACCACAGCCCGGAGAACCCAAGACAGCGGAGGCGACCACAGCACGGAGAACCCAAGACAGCGGAGGCGACCCCAGTCCGGAGAACCCAAGACAGCGGAGGCGACCACAGCCCGGAGAACCCAAGACAGCGGAAGCGACCACAATCCGGAGAACCCAAGACAGCGGAAGCGACGAAAGCCCGGAGAACCCGAGACAGCGGAGGCGACCACAGCCCGGAGAACCCAAGACAGCGGAAGCGACCACAGCACGGAGAACCCAAGACAGCGGAGGCGACCACAGCCCGGAGAACCCAAGACAGCGGAGGCGACCACAGCCCGGAGAACCCAAGACAGCGGAAGCGACCACAGCCCGGACAACCCAAGAAGGCGGAGGAAACCACAGCCGGAGAACCCAAGACAGCGGAAAGCGACCACAGCCCGGAGAACCCAAGACAGCGGAGGCGACCACAGCACGGAGAACCCAAGACAGCGGAGGTGACCACAGCCCGGAGAACCCAAGACAGCGGAGGCGACCACAGCCCGGAGAACCCAAGACAGCGGAGGCGACCCCAGTCCGGAGAACGCAAGACAGCGGAGGCGACCGCAGCCCGGAGAACCCAAGACAGTGGAAGCGACCACAGCACGGAGAACCCAAGACAGCGGAGGCGACCGCTGCCCGGAGAACCCAAGACAGCGGAAGCGACCACAGCCCAGAGAACCCAAGACAGCGGAGGCGACCACAGCACGGAAAACCCAAGACAGCGGAGGCGACCACAGCCCGGAGAACCCAAGACAGCGGAGGCGACCCCAGTCCGGACAACCCAAGACAGCGGAGGCGACCACAGCCCGGAGAACCCAAGACAGCGGAAGCGACCACAGCACAGAGAACCCGAGACAGCGGAAGCCACCAAAGCCCGGAGAACCCGAGACAGCGGAGGCGACCACAGCCCGGAGAACCCGAGACAGCGGAAGCGACCACAGCACGGAGAACCCGAGACAGTGGAGGCGACCACAGCCCGGAGAACCCCAGACAGCGGAGGCGACCACAGCACGGAGAACAAAAGACAGCGGAGGCGACCACAGCCCAGAGAAACCAAGACAGCGGAGGAAAACTACAGCCCGGAGAACCCAAGAAAGTGGAGGCGACCCCAGTCCGGAGAATCCAAGACAGCGGAGGCGACCAATGCCCGGAGAACCCAAGACAGTGGAAGCGACCACAGCACGGAGAACCCAAGACAGCGGAGGCGACCACAGCCCGGAGAACCCAAGACAGCGGAAGCGACCACAGCCCGGAGAACCCAAGACAGCGGAAGCGACCACAGCCTGGAGAACCCAAGACAGCGGACGCGACCACAGCCCGGAGAACCCAAGACAGCGGTCGCGACCAAAGCACGGAGAACCCAAGACAGCGGAGGCGACCACAGCCCGGAGAACCCAAGACAGCGGAGGCGACCACAGCCCGGGGAACCCAAGACAGCGGAAGCGACCACAGTCCGGAGAACCCAAGACAGCGGAAGCGACCAAAGCCCGGAGAACCCAAGACAGCGGAAGCGACCACAGCGCGGAGAACCCAAGACAGCGGAGGCGACCACAACACGGAGAACCCAAGACAGCGGAGGCGACAACAGCACGGAGAACCCAAGACAGGGGAGGCGACCACAGCCCGGAGAACCCAAGACAGCGGAGGCGACCACAGCCCGGAGAACCCAAGACAGCGGAGGAAACCACAGTCCGGAGAGCCCAAGACAGCGGAGGCAACCAGAGCTCAGAGAACCCAAGACAGCGGAAGCGACCTGAGCTCAGAGAGGCAAAGAGAAAGAGAGCAGAGACAGACAGAAAGGAAAAGCTCAAAGACATAAACAGAGGTCAAAGAGACAGACAGACAGAAAAAGCTGAGAGAGAGAGACAGATAGAAAGAGTTCAGAGATCCGAAAACAGCGGAGGCCACCAGAGGTCAAGGGGAAAGACAGACAAAGGTCAGAGAGAAAGACAGAGTTTAGAGAACCAAAGACAGCGGAGGCGACCACAGCCCGGAGAACCCAAGACAGCGGAGGCGACTACAGCCCGGAGAACCCAAGACAGGGGAAGCGACCACAGCACGGAGAACCCAAGACAGCGGAGGCGACCACAGCCCGGAGAACCCAAGACAGCGGAAGCGACCACAGCCCGGAGAACCGAAGACAGCGGAGGCGACCACAGCACGGAGAACCCAAGACAGCGGAGGCGACCACAGCCCGGAGAACCCAAGACAGCGGAGGCGACCACAGCCCGGAGAACCCAAGACAGCGGAGGCGACCCCAGTCCGGAGAACCCAAGACAGCGGAGGTGACCGCAGCCCGGAGAACCCAAGACAGTGGAAGCGACCACAGTACGGAGAACCCAAGACAGTGGAGGCGAGCGCTGCCCGGAGAACCCAAGACAGCGGAAGCGACCACAGCCCGGACAACCCAAGACAGCGGAGGCGACCACAGCACGGAGAACCCAAGACAGCGGAGGCGACCACAGCCCGGAGAACCCAAGACAGCGGAGGCGACCACAGCCCGGAGAACCCAAGACAGCGGAGGCGACCCCAGTCCGGAGAACCCAAGACAGCGGAGGCGACCACAGCCCAGAGAACCCAAGACAGTGGAAGCGACCACAGCCCGGAGAACCCAAGACAGCGGAAGCGACCAAAGCCCGGAGAACCCGAGACAGCGGAGGCGACCACAGCCCGGAGAACCCGAGACAGCGGAAGCGACCAAAGCACGGAGAACCCAAGACAGCGGAGGCGACCACAGCCCGGTGAACCCAAGACAGCGGAGGTGACCACAGCCCGGAGAACCCAAGACAGCGGAAGCGACCACAGCCCGGACAACCCAAGAAGGCGGAGGAAACCACAGCCGGAGAACCCAAGACAGCGGAAGCGACCATAGCCCGGAGAACCCAAGACAGCGGAGGCGACCACAGCCCGGAGAACCCAAGACAGCGGAGGCGACCACAGCCCGGAGAACCCAAGACAGCGGAGACGACCACAGCCCGGAGAACCCAAGACAGGGGAAGCGACCAGAGCCCGGAGAACCCAAGACAGCGGAAGCGACCAGAGCTCAGAGAACCCAAGACAGCGGAGGCGACCAGAGCTCAGAGAGACAAGCGGACAGAGAGCAGAGACAGACAGACAGACAGACAAAGGTCAGAGAGAAAGACAGACAGAGTTCAGAGAACCCAAGACAGCGGAAGCGACCACAGCACGGAGAACCCAAGACAGCGGAGGCGACCACAGCCCAGAGAACCCAAGACAGCGGAGGCGACCACAGCATGGAGAACCCAAGACAGCGGAGGCGACCAGAGCTCAGAGAGACAAGCGGACAGAGAGCAGAGACAGACAGACAGACAGACAAAGGTCAGAGAGAAAGACAGAAAGAGTTCAGAGAACCCAAGACAGTGGAAGCGACCACAGCACGGAGAACCCAAGACAGCGGAGGCGACAACAGCCCGGAGAACCCAAGACAGCGGTGGCGACCACAGCATGGAGAACCCAAGACAGCGGAGGCGACCACAACCCGGAGAACCCAAGACAGCGGAGGCGACCACAGCCCGGAGAACCCAAGACAGCGGAGGCGACCCCAGTCCGGACAACCCAAGACAGCGGAGGCGACCACAGCCCGGAGAACCCAAGACAGCGGAAGCGACCACAGCACGGAGAACCCGAGACAGCGGAAGCCACCAAAGCCCGGAGAACCCGAGACAGCGGAGGCGACCACAGCCCGGAGAACCCGAGACAGCGGAAGCGACCACACCACGGAGAACCCGAGACAGTGGAGGCGACCACAGCCCGGAGAACCCCAGACAGCGGAGGCGACCACAGCACGGAGAACCCAAGACAGCGGAGGCGACCACATCCCGGAGAACCCAAGACAGCGGAGGCGACCACAGCCCGGAGAACCCAAGACAGCGGAGGCGACCCCAGTCCGGGGAACCCAAGACAGCGGAGGCGACCTGAGCTCAGAGAGGCAAAGAGAAAGAGAGCAGAGACAGACAGAAAGGAGAAGCTCAAAGACATAAACAGAGGTCAAACAGAAAGACAAAAAGAAAAAGCTCAGAGAGAGAGACAGATAGAAAGAGTTCAGAGATCCGAAAACAGCGGAGGCCACCAGAGGTCAAGGGGAAAGACAGACAAAGGTCAGAGAGAAAGACAGAGTTTAGAGAACCAAAGACAGCGGAGGCGACCACAGCCCAGAGAACCCAAGACAGCGGAGGCGACCACAGCCCGGAGAACCCAAGACAGGGGAAGCGACCACAGCCCGGAGAACCCAAGACAGGGGAAGCAACCAGAGCCCGGAGAACCCAAGACAGCGGAAGCAATCAGAGCTCAGAGAGCAGAGACAGACAGAAAGGAAAGCTGAAAGACATAAACAAACAGAGGTCAAAGAGAGAGACAGAGAGAAAAAGCTCAGAGAGAGAGACAGATAGAAAGAGTTCAGAGATCCGAAAACAGCGGAGGCCACCAGAGGTAGAGGGGACAGACAGACAAAGGTCAGACAGAAAGACAGAGTTTAGAGAACCCAAGACAGCGGTGGCGACCACAGCCCAGAGAACCCAAGAAAGCAGATGCGACCACAGCCCGGAGAACCCAAGACAGCGGAAGCGACCAGAGCTCAGAGAACCCAAGACAGCGGAGGCGACCAGAGCTCAGAGAGACAAGCGGACAGTCAGCAGAGACAGACAGACAGACAGACAAAGGTCAGAGAGAAAGACAGACAGAGTTCAGAGAACCCAAGACAGCGGAAGCGACCACAGCACGGAGAACCCAAGACAGCGGAGGCGACCACAGCCCGGAGAACCCAAGACAGCGGAGGCGACCACAGCATGGAGAACCCAAGACAGCGGAGGCGACCACAGCCCGGAGAACCCAAGACAGCGGAGACGACCACAGCCTGGAGAACCCAAGACAGGGGAAGCGACCAGAGCCCGGAGAACCCAAGACAGCGGAGGCGACCCCAGTCCGGAGAACCCAAGACAGGGGAAGCGACCAGAGCCCGGAGAACCCAAGACAGCGGAAGCAATCAGAGCTCAGAGAGACAAACAGACAGAGAGCAGAGACAGACAGCACGGAGAACCCAAGACAGCGGAGGCGACCACAGCCCGGAGAACCCAAGACAGCGGAGGCGACCACAGCCCGGAGAACCCAAGACAGCGGAAGCGACCACAGCCCGGAGAACCCAAGACAGCGGAGGCGACCACAGCACGGAGAACCCAAGACAGCGGAGGTGACCACAGCCCGGAGAACCCAAGACAGCGGAGACGACCACAGCCCGGAGAACCCAAGACAGTGGAGGCGACCCCAGTCCGGAGAGCCCAAGACAGCGGAGGCGACCGCAGCCCGGAGAACCCAAGACAGTGGAAGCGACCACAGCACGGAGAACCCAAGACAGCGGAGGCGACCGCTGCCCGGAGAACCCAAGACAGCGGAAGCGACCACAGCCCGGAGAACCCAAGACAGCGGAGGCGACCACAGCACGGAGAACCCAAGACAGCAGAGGCGACCACAGCCCGGAGAACCCAAGACAGCGGAGGCGACCACAGCCCGGAGAACCCAAGACAGCGGAGGCGACCCCAGTCCGGAGAACCCAAGACAGCGGAGGCGACCACAGCCCGGAGAACCCAAGACAGTGGAAGCGATCACAGCCCGGAGAACCCAAGACAGCGGAAGCGACGAAAGCCCGGAGAACCCGAGACAGCGGAGGCGACCACAGCCCGGAGAACCCAAGACAGCGGAAGCGACCACAGCACGGAGAACCCAAGACAGCGGAGGCGACCACAGCACGGAGAACCCAAGACAGCGGAGGCGACCACAGCCCGGAGAACCCAAGACAGCGGAAGCGACCACAGCCCGGACAACCCAAGAAGGCGGAGGAAACCACAGCCGGAGAACCCAAGACAGCGGAAGCGACCACAGCCCGGAGAACCCAAGACAGCGGAGGCGACCACAGTCCGGAGAACCCAAGACAGCGGAGGCGACCACAGCACGGAGAACCCGAGACAGTGGAAGCGACCACAGCACGGAGAACCCAAGACAGCGGAGGCGACCACAGCCTGGAGAACCCAAGACAGCGGAGACGACCACAGCCCGGAGAACCCAAGACAGGGGAAGCGACCAGAGCCCGGAGAACCCAAGACAGCGGAAGCAATCAGAGCTCAGAGAGACAAACAGACAGAGAGCAGAGACAGACAGAAAGGAAAAGCTGAAAGACATAACAAACAGAGGTCAAAGAGACAGACAGAGAGAAAAAGCTCAGAGAGAGAGACAGATAGAAAGAGTTCAGAGATCCGAAAACAGCGGAGGCCACCAGAGGTAGAGGGGACAGACAGACAAAGGTCAGACAGAAAGACAGAGTTTAGAGAACCCAAGACAGCGGTGGCGACCACAGCGAAGAGAACCCAAGAAAGCAGATGCGACCACAGCCCGGAGAACCCAAGACAGCGGAAGCGACCAGAGCTCAGAGAACCCAAGACAGCGAAGGCGACCAGAGCTCAGAGAGACAAGCGGACAGTCAGCAGAGACAGACAGACAGACAGACAAAGGTCAGCGAGAAAGACAGACAGAGTTCAGAGAACCCAAGACAGCGGAAGCGACCACAGCACGGAGAACCCAAGACAGCGGAGGCGACCACAGCCCGGAGAACCCAAGACAGCGGAGGCGACCACAGCCCGGAGAACCCAAGACAGCGGAGACGACCACAGCCCGGAGAACCCAAGACAGGGGAAGCGACCAGAGCCCGGAGAACCCAAGACAGCGGAGGCGACCCCAGTCCGGAGAACCCAAGACAGGGGAAGCGACCAGAGCCCGGAGAACCCAAGACGGCGGAAGCAATCAGAGCTCAGAGAGACAAACAGACAGACAGCAGAGACAGACAGCACGGAGAACCCAAGACAGCGGAGGCGACCACAGCCCGGAGAACCCAAGACAGCGGAGGCGACCACAGCCCGGAGTACCCAAGACAGCGGAGGCGACCACAGCCCGGAGAACCCAAGACAGGGGAAGCGACCAGAGCCCGGAGAACCCAAGACAGCGGAAGCAATCAGAGCTCAGAGAGACAAACAGACAGAGAGCAGAGACAGACAGAAAGGAAAAGCTGAAAGACATAAACAAACAGAGGTCAAAGAGACAGACAGAGAGAAAAAGCTCAGAGAGAGAGACAGATAGAAAGAGTTCAGAGATCCGAAAACAGCGGAGGCCACCAGAGGTAGAGGGGACAGACAGACAAAGGTCAGACAGAAAGACAGAGTTTAGAGAACCCAAGACAGCGGTGGCGACCACAGCCCAGAGAACCCAAGAAAGCAGATGCGACCACAGCCCGGAGAACCCAAGACAGCGGAAGCGACCAGAGCTCAGAGAACCCAAGACAGCGAAGGCGACCAGAGCTCAGAGAGACAAGCGGACAGTCAGCAGAGACAGACAGACAGACAGACAAAGGTCAGCGAGAAAGACAGACAGAGTTCAGAGAACCCAAGACAGCGGAAGCGACCACAGCACGGAGAACCCAAGACAGCGGAGGCGACCACAGCCCGGAGAACCAAGACAGCGGAGGCGACCACAGCCCGGAGAACCCAAGACAGCGGAGACGACCACAGCCCGGAGAACCCAAGACAGGGGAAGCGACCAGAGCCCGGAGAACCCAAGACAGCGGAGGCGACCCCAGTCCGGAGAACCCAAGACAGGGGAAGCGACCAGAGCCCGGAGAACCCAAGACAGCGGAAGCAATCAGAGCTCAGAGAGACAAACAGACAGACAGCAGAGACAGACAGCACGGAGAACCCAAGACAGCGGAGGCGACCACAGCCCGGAGAACCCAAGACAGCGGAGGCGACCACAGCCCGGAGAACCCAAGACAGCGGAGGCGACCACAGCCCGGAGAACCCAAGACAGGGGAAGCGACCAGAGCCCGGAGAACCCAAGACAGCGGAAGCAATCAGAGCTCAGAGAGACAAACAGACAGAGAGCAGAGACAGACAGAAAGGAAAGCTGAAAGACATAAACAAACAGAGGTCAAAGAGAGAGACAGAGAGAAAAAGCTCAGAGAGAGAGACAGATAGAAAGAGTTCAGAGATCCGAAAACGGCGGAGGCCACCAGAGGTAGAGGGGACAGACAGACAAAGGTCAGACAGAAAGACAGAGTTTAGAGAACCCAAGACAGCGGTGGCAACCACAGCCCAGAGAACCCAAGAAAGCAGATGCGACCACAGCCCGGAGAACCCAAGACAGCGGAAGCGACCAGAGCTCAGAGAACCCAAGACAGCGGAGGCGACCAGAGCTCAGAGAGACAAGCGGACAGTCAGCAGAGACAGACAGACAGACAGACAAAGGTCAGCGAGAAAGACAGACAGAGTTCAGAGAACCCAAGACAGCGGAGGCGACCACAGCACGGAGAACCAAGACAGCGGAGGTGACCACAGCCCGGAGAACCCAAGACAGCGGAGGCGACCACAGCCCGGAGAACCAAGACAGCGGAGGCGACCCCAGTCCGGAGAACCCAAGACAGCGGAGGCGACCGCATCCCGGAGAACCCAAGACAGTGGAAGCGACCATAGCACGGAGAACCCAAGACAGCGGAGGCGACCGCTGCCCGGAGAACCCAAGACAGCGGAAGCGACCACAGCACGGAGAACCCAAGACAGCGGAGGCGACCACAGCACGGAGAACCCAAGACAGCGGAGGCGACCACAGCCCGGAGAACCCAAGACAGCGGAGGCGACCACAGCCCGGAGAACCCAAGACAGCGGAGGCGACCACAGCCCGGAGAACCCAAGACAGCGGAGGCGACCCCAGTCCGGAGAACCCAAGACAGCGGAGGCGACCACAGCCCGGAGAACCCAAGACAGCGGAAGCGACCACAGCCCGGAGAACCCGAGACAGCGGAGGCGACCACAGCCCGGAGAACCCGAGACAGCGGAAGCGACCACAGCACGGAGAACCCAAGACAGCGGAGGCGACCACAGCCCGGAGAACCCAAGACAGCGGAGGCGACCACAGCACGGAGAACCCAAGACAGCGGAGGCGACCACAGCCCGGAGAACCCAGACAGCGGAGTCGACCACAGCCCGGAGAACCCAAGACAGCGGAGGCGACCCCAGTCCGGAGAACCCAAGACAGCGGAGGCGACCACAGCCGGAGAACCCAAGACAGCGGAAGCAACCACAGCCCGGAGAACCCGAGACAGCGGAGGCGACCACAGCCCGGAGAACCCGAGACAGCGGAAGCGACCACAGCACGGAGAACCCAAGACAGCGGAGGCGACACAGCCCGGAGAACCAAGACAGCGGAGGCGACCACAGCCCGGAGAACCCAAGACAGCGGAAGCGACCACAGCCCGGACCAACCCAAGAAGGCGGAGGAAACCACAGCCGGAGAACCCAAGACAGCGGAAGCGACCACAGCCCGGAGAACCCAAGACAGCGGAGGCGACCACAGTCCGGAGAACCCAAGACAGCGGAGGCGACCACAGCACGGAGAACCCAAGACAGTGGAAGCGACCACAGCACGGAGAACCCAAGACAGCGGAGGCGACCACAGCCCGGAGAACCCAAGACAGCGGAGACGACCACAGCCCGGAGAACCCAAGACAGGGGAAGCGACCAGAGCCCGGAGAACCCAAGACAGCGGAAGCAATCAGAGCTCAGAGAGACAAACAGACAGAGAGCAGAGACAGACAGAAAGGAAAAGCTGAAAGACATAAACAAACAGAGGTCAAAGAGAGAGACAGAGAGAAAAAGCTCAGAGAGAGAGACAGATAGAAAGAGTTCAGAGATCCGAAAACAGCGGAGGCCACCAGAGGTAGAGGGGACAGACAGACAAAGGTCAGACAGAAAGACAGAGTTTAGAGAACCCAAGAAAGCAGATGCGACCACAGCCCGGAGAACCCAAGACAGCGGAAGCGACCAGAGCTGAGAGAACCCAAGACAGCGGAGGCGACCAGAGCTCAGAGAGACAAGCGGACAGTCAGCAGAGACAGACAGACAGACAGACAAAGGTCAGAGAGAAATACAGACAGAGTTCAGAGAACCCAAGACAGCGGAAGCGACCACAGCACGGAGAACCCAAGACAGCGGAGGCGACCACAGCCCGGAGAACCCAAGACAGTGGAGGCGACCACAGCCCGGAGAACCCAAGACAGGGGAAGCGACCAGAGCCCGGAGAACCCAAGACAGCGGAGGTGACCCCAGTCCAGAGAACCCAAGACAGGGGAAGCGACCAGAGCCCGGAGAACCCAAGACAGCGGAAGCGACCACAGCCCGGAGAACCCGAGACAGCGGAGGAAACCACAGCCGGAGAACCCAAGACAGCGGAAGCGACCACAGCACGGAGAACCCAAGACAGCGGAGGCGACCACAGCACGGAGAACCCAAGACAGCGGAGGCGACCACAGCCCGGACAACCCAAGACAGCGGAGACGACCACAGCACGGAGAACCCAAGACAGCGGAGGCGACCACAGCCTGGAGAACCCAAGACAGCGGAGACGACCGCAGCCCGGAGAACCCAAGACAGTGGAAGCGACCACAGCACGGAGAACCCAAGACAGCGGAGGCGACCGCTGCCCGGAGAACCCAAGACAGCGGAAGCGACCACAACCCGGAGAACCCAAGACAGCGGAGGCGACCACAGCACGGAGAACCAAGACAGCGGAGGCGACCACAGCCCGGAGAACCCAAGACAGCGGAGGCGACCACAGCCCGGAGAACCCAAGACAGCGGAGGCGACCCCAGTCCGGAGAACCCAAGACAGCGGAGGCAACCACAGCCCAGAGAACCCAAGACAGTGGAAGGGACCACAGCCCGGAGAACCCAAGACAGCGGAAGCGACCAAAGCCCGGAGAACCCGAGACAGCGGAGGCGACCACAGCCCGGAGAACCCGAGACAGCGGAAGCGACCAAAGCACGGAGAACCCAAGACAGCGGAGGCGACCACAGCCCGGAGAACCCAAGACAGCGGAGGCGACCACAGCCCGGAGAACCCAAGACAGCGGAAGCGACCACAGCCCGGAAAACCCAAGAAGGCGGAGGAAACCACAGCCGGAGAACCCAAGACAGCGGAAGCGACCACAGCCCGGAGAACCCAAGACAGCGGAGGCGACCAAAGCCCGGAGAACCCAAGACAGCGGAGGCGACCACAGCCGGAGAACCCAAGACAGCGGAGACGACAACAGCCCGGAGAACCCAAGACAGGGGAAGCGACCAGAGCCCGGAGAACCCAAGACAGCGGAAGCGACCAGAGCTCAGAGAACCCAAGACAGCGGAGGCGACCAGAGCTCAGAGAGACAAGCGGACAGAGAGCAGAGACAGACAGACATAAAGACAAAGGTCAGAGAGAAAGACAGACAAAGTTCAGAGACCCAAGACAGCGGAAGCGACCACAGCACGGAGAACCCAAGACAGCGGAGGCGACCACAGCCCGGAGAACCCAAGACAGCGGTGGCGACCACAGCATGGAGAACCCAAGACAGCGGAGGCGACCACAGCCCGGAGAACCCAAGACAGCGGAGGCGACCACAGCCCGGAGAACCCAAGACAGCGGAGGCGACCCCAGTCCGGACAACCCAAGACAGCGGAGGCGACCACAGCCCGGAGAACCCAAGACAGCGGAAGCGACCACAGCACGGAGAACCCGAGACAGCGGAAGCCACCAAAGCCCGGAGAACCCGAGACAGCGGAGGCGACCACAGCCCGGAGAACCTGAGACAGCGGAAGCGACCACAGCACGGAGAACCCGAGACAGTGGAGGCGACCACAGCCCGGAGAACCCCAGACAGCGGAGGCGACCACAGCACGGAGAACCCAAGACAGCGGAGGCGACCACAGCCCGGAGAACCCAAGACAGCGGAGGCGACCACAGCCCGGAGAACCCAAGACAGCGGAGGCGACCCCAGTCCGGGGAACCCAAGACAGCGGAGGCGACCTGAGCTCAGAGAGGCAAAGAGAAAGAGAGCAGAGACAGACAGAAAGGAGAAGCTCAAAGACATAAACAGAGGTCAAAGAGACAGACAGAAAGAAAAAGCTCAGAGAGAGAGACAGATAGAAAGAGTTCAGAGATCCGAAAACAGCGGAGGCCACCAGAGGTCAAGGGGAAAGACAGACAAAGGTCAGAGAGAAAGACAGAGTTTAGAGAACCAAAGACAGCGGAGGCGACCACAGCCCGGAGAACCCAAGACAGCGGAGGCGACCACAGCCCGGAGAACCCAAGACAGGGGAAGCGACCACAGCACGGAGAACCCAAGACAGCGGAGGCGACCACAGCCCGGAGAACCCAAGACAGCGGAGGCGACCACAGCCCGGAGAACCCAAGACAGCGGAAGCGACCACAGCCCGGAGAACCCAAGACAGCGGAAGCGACCAAAGCCCAGAGAACCCGAGACAGGGGAGGCGATCACAGCCCGGAGAACCCGAGACAGCGGAAGCGACCACAACACGGACAACCCAAGACAGCGGAGGCAACCACAGCCCGGAGAACCCAAGACAGGGGAAGCGACCACAGCACGGAGAACCCAAGACAGCGGAGGCGACCACAGCCCGGAGAACCCAAGACAGCGGAAGCGACCACAGCCCGGAGAACCCAAGACAGCGGAGGCGACCACAGCACGGAGAACCAAGTCAGCGGAGGTGACCACAGCCCGGAGAACCCAAGACAGCGGAGGCGACCACAGCCCGGAGAAACCCAAGACAGCGGAGGCGACCCCAGTCCGGAGAACCCAAGACAGCGGAGGCGACCGCAGCCCGGAGAACCCAAGACAGTGAGGCGACCACAGCACGGAGAACCCAAGACAGCGGAGGCGACCGCTGCCCGGAGAACCCAAGACAGCGAAGCGACCACAGCCGGAGAACCCAAGACAGCGGGAGGCGACCACAGCACGGAGAACCCAAGACAGCGGAGGCGACCACAGCCCGGAGAACCCAAGACAGCGGAGGCGACCACAGCACGGAGAACCCAAGACAGCGGAGGCGACCCCAGTCCGGAGAACCCAAGACAGCGGAGGCCGACCACAGCCCGGAGAACCCAAGACAGCGGAAGCGACCACAATCCGGAGAACCCAAGACAGCGAAGCGACGAAAGCCCGGAGAACCCGAGACAGCGGAGGCGACCACAGCCCGCGGAGAACCCAAGACAGCGGGAAGCGACCACAGCACGGAGAACCCAAGACAGCGGAGGCGACCACAGCCCGGAGAACCCAAGACAGCGGAAGGCGACCACAGCCCGGAGAACCCAAGACAGCGGAAGCGACCACAGCCCGGACAACCCAAGAAGGCGGAGGAAACCACAGCCCGGAGAACCCAAGACAGCGGAAGCGACCACAGCCCGGAGAACCCAAGACAGCGGAGGCGACCACAGCACGGAGAACCCAAGACAGCGGAGTGACCACAGCCCGGAGAACCCAAGACAGCGGAGGCGACCACAGCCCGGAGAACCCAAGACAGCGGAGGCGACCCCCAGTCCGGAGAACGCAAGACAGCGGAGGCGACCGCAGCCCGGAGAACCCAAGACAGTGGAAGCGACCACAGCACGGAGAACCCAAGACAGCGGAGGCGACCGCTGCCCGGAGAACCCAAGACAGCGGAAGCGACCACAGCCCAGAGAACCCAGACAGCGGAGGCGACCACAGCACGGAAAACCCAAGACAGCGGAGGCGACCACAGCCCGGAGAACCCAAGACAGCGGAGGCGACCCCAGTCCGGACAACCCAAGACAGCGGAGGCGACCACAGCCCGGAGAACCAAAGACAGCGGAAGCGACCACCAGCACAGAGAACCCGAGACAGCGGAAGCCACCAAAGCCCGGAGAACCCGAGACAGCGGAGGCGACCACAGCCGGAGAACCCGAGACAGCGGAAGCGACCACAGCACGGAGAACCCGAGACAGTGGAGGCGACCACAGCCCGGAGAACCCCAGACAGCGGAGGCGACCACAGCACGGAGAACAAAAGACAGCGGAGGCGACCACAGCCCAGAGAAACCAAGACAGCGGAGGAAACTACAGCCCGGAGAACCCAAGAAAGTGGAGGCGACCCCAGTCCGGAGAATCCAAGACAGCGGAGGCGACCAATGCCCGGAGAACCAAGACAGTGGAAGCGACCACAGCACGGAGAACCCAAGACAGCGGAGGCGGACCAGCAGCCCGGAGAACCCAGACAGCGGAAGCGACCACAGCCCGGAGACCCCAAGACAGCGGAAGCGGACCACAGCCTGGAGAACCAAGACATCGGACGCGACCACAGCCCGGAGAACCAAGACAGCGGTCGCGACCAAAGCACGGAGAACCCAAGACAGCGGAGGCGACCACAGCCCGGAGAACCCAAGACAGCGGAGGCGACCCACAGCCCGGGGAACCCAAGACAGCGGAAGCGACCAACAGTCCGGAGAACCCAAGACAGCGGAAGCCGACCAAAGCCCGGAGAACCCAAGACAGCGGAAGCGACCACAGCGCGGAGAACCCAAGACAGCGGAGGCGACCACAACACGGAGAACCCAAGACAGCGGAGGCGACAACAGCACGGAGAACCCAAGACAGGGGAGGCGACCACAGCCCGGAGAACCCAAGACATGCGGAGGCGACCACAGCCCGGAGAACCCAAGACAGCGGAGGAAACCACAGTCCGGAGAGCCCAAGACAGCGGAGGCAACCAGAGCTCAGAGAACCCAAGACAGCGGAAGCGACCTGAGCTCAGAGAGGCAAAGAGAAAGAGAGCAGAGACAGACAGAAAGGAAAAGCTCAAAGACATAAACAGAGGTCAAAGAGACAGACAGACAGAAAAAGCTGAGAGAGAGAGACAGATAGAAAGAGTTCAGAGATCCGAAAACAGCGGAGGCCACCAGCGGTCAAGGGAAAGACAGACAAAGGTCAGAGAGAAAGACAGAGTTTAGAGAACAAAGACAGCGGAGGCGACCACAGCCCGGAGAACCCAAGACAGCGGAGGCGACTACAGCCCGGAGAACCAAGACAGGGGAAGCGACCACAGCACGGAGAACCCAAGACAGCGGAGGCGACCACAGCCCGGAGAACCCAAGACAGCGGAAGCGACCACAGCCCGGAGAACCGAAGACAGCGGAGGCGACCACAGCACGGAGAACCCAAGACAGCGGAGGCGACCACAGCCCGGAGAACCCAAGACAGCGGAGGCGACCACAGCCCGGAGAACCAAGACAGCGGAGGCGACCCCAGTCCGGAGAACCCAGACAGCGGAGGTGACCGCAGCCCGGAGAACCCCAAGACAGTGGAAGCGACCACAGTACGGGAGAACCCAAGACAGTGGAGGCGAGCGCTGCCCGGAGAACCCAAGACAGCGGAAGCGACCACAGCCCGGACAACCCAAGACAGCGGAAGCGACCCACAGCACGGAGAACCCAAGACAGCGGAGGCGACCACAGCCCGGAGCAACCAAGACAGCGGAGGCGACCACAGCCCTGGAGAACCCAAGACAGCGGAGGCGACCCCAGTCCGGAGAACCCAAGACAGCGGAGGCGACCAAGCCCAGAGAACCCAAGACCAGTGGAAAGCGACACAGCCCGGAGAAACCCAAGACAGCGGAAGCGACCTTAAGCCCGCGAGAACCCGAGACAGCCGGAGGCGACCACAGCCCGGAGAACCCGAGACAGCGGAAGCGACCAAAGCACGGAGAACCAAGACAGCGGGGAGGCAGACGCCAGCCCGGTGAACCCAAGACAGCGGAGGTGACCGACCAGCCCGGAGAACCCAAGACAGCAGGGAAGCGACCAGCCCGGATCAACCCAAGAAGGCGGAGGAAACGCACCAGCCGGAGAACCCAACACGCGGAAGCGACCAATAGCCCGGAGAACCCAAGACAGCGCGAGGGCGGAACCACAGCCCGGAGAAGCCCAAGACAGCGTGGAGGCGACGCACGAGCCCGGAGAACCCAAGACAGCGGAGACGACCACAGCCCGGAGAACCCAAGACAGGGGAAGCGACCAGAGCCCGGAGAACCCAAGACAGCGGAAGCGACCAGAGCTCAGAGAACCCAAGACAGCGGAGGCGACCAGAGCTCAGAGAGACAAGCGGACAGAGAGCAGAGACAGACAGACAGACAGACAAAGGTCAGAGAGAAAGACAGACAGAGTTCAGAGAACCCAAGACAGCGGAAGCGACCACAGCACGGAGAACCCAAGACAGCGGAGGCGACCACAGCCCAGAGAACCCAAGACAGCGGAGGCGACCACAGCATGGAGAACCCAAGACAGCGGAGGCGACCAGAGCTCAGAGAGACAAGCGGACAGAGAGCAGAGACAGACAGACAGACAGACAAAGGTCAGAGAGAAAGACAGAAAGAGTTCAGAGAACCCAAGACAGTGGAAGCGACCACAGCACGGAGAACCCAAGACAGCGGAGGCGACAACAGCCCGGAGAACCCAAGACAGCGGTGGCGACCACAGCATGGAGAACCCAAGACAGCGGAGGCGACCACAACCCGGAGAACCCAAGACAGCGGAGGCGACCACAGCCCGGAGAACCCAAGACAGCGGAGGCGACCCCAGTCCGGACAACCCAAGACAGCGGAGGCGACCACAGCCCGGAGAACCCAAGACAGCGGAAGCGACCACAGCACGGAGAACCCGAGACAGCGGAAGCCACCAAAGCCCGGAGAACCCGAGACAGCGGAGGCGACCACAGCCCGGAGAACCCGAGACAGCGGAAGCGACCACACCACGGAGAACCCGAGACAGTGGAGGCGACCACAGCCCGGAGAACCCAGACAGCGGAGGCGACCACAGCACGGAGAACCCAAGACAGCGGAGGCGACCACATCCCGGAGAACCCAAGACAGCGGAGGCGACCACAGCCCGGAGAACCCAAGACAGCGGAGGCGACCCCAGTCCGGGGAACCCAAGACAGCGGAGGCGACCTGAGCTCAGAGAGGCAAAGAGAAAGAGAGCAGAGACAGACAGAAAGGAGAAGCTCAAAGACATAAACAGAGGTCAAACAGAAAGACAAAAAGAAAAAGCTCAGAGAGAGAGACAGATAGAAAGAGTTCAGAGATCCGAAAACAGCGGAGGCCACCAGAGGTCAAGGGGAAAGACAGACAAAGGTCAGAGAGAAAGACAGAGTTTAGAGAACCAAAGACAGCGGAGGCGACCACAGCCCAGAGAACCCAAGACAGCGGAGGCGACCACAGCCCGGAGAACCCAAGACAGGGGAAGCGACCACAGCCCGGAGAACCCAAGACAGGGGAAGCAACCAGAGCCCGGAGAACCCAAGACAGCGGAAGCAATCAGAGCTCAGAGAGCAGAGACAGACAGAAAGGAAAAGCTGAAAGACATAAACAAACAGAGGTCAAAGAGAGAGACAGAGAGAAAAAGCTCAGAGAGAGAGACAGATAGAAAGAGTTCAGAGATCCGAAAACAGCGGAGGCCACCAGAGGTAGAGGGGACAGACAGACAAAGGTCAGACAGAAAGACAGAGTTTAGAGAACCCAAGACAGCGGTGGCGACCACAGCCCAGAGAACCCAAGAAAGCAGATGCGACCACAGCCCGGAGAACCCAAGACAGCGGAAGCGACCAGAGCTCAGAGAACCCAAGACAGCGGAGGCGACCAGAGCTCAGAGAGACAAGCGGACAGTCAGCAGAGAAGACAGACAGACAGACAAAGGTCAGAGAGAAGACAGACAGAGTTCAGAGAACCCAAGACAGCGGAAGCGACCACAGCACGGAGAACCCAAGACAGCGGAGGCGACCACAGCCCGGAGAACCCAAGACAGCGGAGGCGACCACAGCATGGAGAACCCAAGACAGCGGAGGCGACCACAGCCCGGAGAACCCAAGACAGCGGAGACGACCACAGCCTGGAGAACCCAAGACAGGGGAAGCGACCAGAGCCCGGAGAACCCAAGACAGCGGAGGCGACCCCAGTCCGGAGAACCCAAGACAGGGGAAGCGACCAGAGCCCGGAGAACCCAAGACAGCGGAAGCAATCAGAGCTCAGAGAGACAAACAGACAGAGAGCAGAGACAGACAGCACGGAGAACCCAAGACAGCGGAGGCGACCACAGCCCGGAGAACCCAAGACAGCGGAGGCGACCACAGCCCGGAGAACCCAAGACAGCGGAAGCGACCACAGCCCGGAGAACCCAAGACAGCGGAGGCGACCACAGCACGGAGAACCCAAGACAGCGGAGGTGACCACAGCCCGGAGAACCCAAGACAGCGGAGACGACCACAGCCCGGAGAACCCAAGACAGTGGAGGCGACCCCAGTCCGGAGAGCCCAAGACAGCGGAGGCGACCGCAGCCCGGAGAACCCAAGACAGTGGAAGCGACCACAGCACGGAGAACCCAAGACAGCGGAGGCGACCGCTGCCCGGAGAACCCAAGACAGCGGAAGCGACCACAGCCCGGAGAACCCAAGACAGCGGAGGCGACCACAGCACGGAGAACCCAAGACAGCAGAGGCGACCACAGCCCGGAGAACCCAAGACAGCGGAGGCGACCACAGCCCGGAGAACCCAAGACAGCGGAGGCGACCCCAGTCCGGAGAACCCAAGACAGCGGAGGCGACCACAGCCCGGAGAACCCAAGACAGTGGAAGCGATCACAGCCCGGAGAACCCAAGACAGCGGAAGCGACGAAAGCCCGGAGAACCCGAGACAGCGGAGGCGACCACAGCCCGGAGAACCCAAGACAGCGGAAGCGACCACAGCCGGAGAACCCAAGACAGCGGAGCGACCACAGCACGGAGAACCCAAGACAGCGGAGACGCACAGCACGAGAACCCAAGACAGCGGAGCGACCACAGCCCGGAGAACCCAAGACAGCGGAAGCGACCACAGCCCGGACAACCCAAGAAGGCGGAGGAAACCACAGCCGGAGAACCCAAGACAGCGGAAGCGACCACAGCCCGGAGAACCCAAGACAGCGGAGGCGACCACAGTCCGGAGAACCCAAGACAGCGGAGGCGACCACAGCACGGAGAACCCGAGACAGTGGAAGCGACCACAGCACGGAGAACCCAAGACAGCGGAGGCGACCACAGCCTGGAGAACCCAAGACAGCGGAGACGACCACAGCCCGGAGAACCCAAGACAGGGGAAGCGACCAGAGCCCGGAGAACCCAAGACAGCGGAAGCAATCAGAGCTCAGAGAGACAAACAGACAGAGAGCAGAGACAGACAGAAAGGAAAAGCTGAAAGACATAACAAACAGAGGTCAAAGAGACAGACAGAGAGAAAAAGCTCAGAGAGAGAGACAGATAGAAAGAGTTCAGAGATCCGAAAAAGCGGAGGCCACCAGAGGTAGAGGGGACAGACAGACAAAGGTCAGACAGAAAGACAGAGTTTAGAGAACCCAAGACAGCGGTGGCGACCACAGCAGAGAACCCAAGAAAGCAGATGCGACCACAGCCCGGAGAACCCAAGACA